>OY804592.1:13354360-13575667 GCA_963680895.1 Fragum sueziense | reverse complement strand
ACTATGTGGGAATGGATTAAATGTTCTTTTTTTTATTCACAATATATAAAAATGCAATACATTACAAAAGACAAATCAAGCAATAACGGTGTGGAACTCTTCCTGTCCCAAAACGACAAAAATTTAGACTGCTCAAATTCTAAAGCCTTTCTAGACAAAAATTGGCGAGAATGGAAATTAAATTCATTTATAGTATAACAAAACGAATGTTGTGGCAAGAGGATTTTCCGAAATTATCTTATAAATCTATAAAAAAAATCATAAAGAGTCTTCTTTCTTCTCATCTTTTTTTTCTTAAATGATAAAACAAAATAAAACAAATTATGTATACACCCATCGTTCTATGAGACAGGAAACCACGATTGCTTAAAGACATGGGACGAAGCACCAGTGTTCTATCCACTGCGCTAGAGAGTATGGCTATATTAATATATGTATAAAATATAAGAATTTAATCGTATACAATAAGTCTTTCTTACCTGTAGGCCGAGTTCATTCTATTTATAGCTTTGTTTGTAAATATTACATTAACCTGGGAATGCTATATATAGCTAAATGTGAGTCAACCTACAACGGCTATGTATAATCCAATCAATTTTTCTTCCATGGATCTTGTATAGGTGTGTCTGAAGACCATTCAATCTGATTGGCGAACGATTATATCCACGTACCAATGACGTAGTTCCATACAAACAATAGTATATCGAAGGTAATATGAAAGTAGGCAAAGCCTAGAAACGGGCGAAAGGATGTTGACGTCAACCTAAACGTTTCCCAGAAAATTAGATCTATCTCGTCAAAATCCAAAGAGTTTTAGACTAAAAGACGTGCATGTGAAGCACAAATGCCTGTTGGAACTTGGAGTAGAGTCTATAGGTCTATGAGGTTCTGTAATTATGACCTTGACATACATGTGTCTTTGACCAAGAACAATGACCTTACAGACTTGTCACACAGACATCATAACGAATTGTATGAATTTCGAAATCCACATAATAAACCCATTCCCAAACGTCAAAATTTGACTTTGGTCCAAATACGAAGATGTTGCACACAATAATTCTAAATGAATCAGTGGAATATACATATTGTTGTCTTTTTTGGGTGGAAAGATTACGAATAATTGATCTTTAATTAAGGTAGAATACCCGTAATGTGGAAATTTTGAGATTCATAAAACATATGTTTTTTCCGAGTGTCGTCGTTACGTAACATATCCGGATGCGGTCGTAATCATTCAGCAGTGGAAGGTTCCTCCTCCGAATGATTTCGGCCTAACCCGAATAATTCCGACGTCATTCGAATCTCATTAGGGGGTGGACTGCCTTAAACCTTTCCCGAACAAGACTTGGTAATTAACATTATGGCCAAATTTTGCCTTGTTCTTTCAATATTTGTAGTCGTTAGATTCGAAAACGGCAATTTTGTCACATAATTCTAAACTATCTGATCCGATGGGAAAGATTCGAACCCATGCAAGTTCTTATGGCCAACATTGTGTCCAAGTTTCATGTTGATTGGTCAAAAACTGTAGAAGCTAGAGAGTAAACAAAGTCGAAAAACAGTCGAAAACTTCAATTTTGTCAAATTCAAGGGCACTTAACTCACGACTTTCTGATCCGATCGTACTGAAAATCAAACTCCTCCAAGATCTTATTGTCACCAACATTGTGTCGAAGTTTTGTCTTGCTTTCTCAATAACTGTGGGTGCTAGAGTGTTAACAAATTCGAAAACGGTCAAAACAGCAATTTTGTAAATTTCAAGGGCACAAAACTCAAAACTTTTCATTCCGATCCGATTGAAAATCACACTCTCGTGTGATGTAATGGTCACCAACATTGTGTCTAAGTTTCGTCTTGATTGATCAATATTCGTAGACGCTAGAGTGTAAACAGTCAAATACTGTAGAAAACAGCAATTTTGTCAAATTCAAGGGCACATAACTCATGACTTTCTTATCCAATCAATCTGAAAATCGAACTCATGCGAGATCTTATGGTCACTAAAATTGTTATCAAGTTTTGTCTTGTTTGATCGATAATTGTAGATTCTAGAGTGTAAAGAAAGTCGAAAACGGTTACAACGGCAATTTTGTAAAATTCAAGGGCACATAACTCATGACGTTCTATTCCGATCAAGCTGGTAATCGAACTCATGAGAGATCAAATGGTCACCAACATTGTGTCCAAAGTTTATTATGATTAACTGATATTTGTAGATGCCAAAGCGTAAACAAAGTCAAAACTAGCTAATTTTAATATTCAAGGACACATAACTTCGGACTTCCAGGTCCGATCAGACCCATAATCAAACTCATCCGAGAACTTATGACCATACTTGCTTTGACCACGTTTGATCAAGATTGGCCATCTTTTATGGATGCTAGAGTGTAAACACCAAATTTTTGACAGAGGGACGGACAGACAGACGGACATTGAGTTACCACAATAGCTCACCTTGAGCACTTTGTGCTCAGGTGAGCTAAAAACCGCAAACAGGCATAGTTTTTTTTCAACATTTTCTCCCATCCAGTCCATGGTTTTCAAAAGTTCCCATATATTGAAGACGCTCGGAAAGTTCACTATCACTAGCATGTTTCACTTCATCTCAACAGTTTTCAGCATTGCCTTCAAACGACAGTAAGCCGTTTTCCAATACGTTTCGTAATATTCGTTGTGTCGAAGTCATAGGGAACGTCATTCTAGCTCGAGATATCGTGAAATTGACTTATCCCAATTCTTTTCTGCTTTGATTAATGATATTTATTCATTTTCGTTAGGCAAGTGCGTGTATTATCAAAATATAGCAGGAAATGGAAAATTGCTCGAAAGGAGCAAATTATCTCCTTTTCCTACTGTATTTCAATATATTTATTCGTTTTAAAATAATTAAATTGTCTAACCTGATTGATACCCTATGGCCATTGGTGATGCAAGGACCACATTTTCACTTCTACTTAAGCAGAAATTTGACATATCAGATGTTGACTTAACTAGTGTAAACTGTATTTACTTTGGTTGAAAGTTTTCTCATGGACCGGTGCACAACTTGAAATAAAGAGGACAGAAGATATGCTGTTGGCAGGCATAACATCCTTATGTCTATTAAATCTCTATACCAGTTATTACTCTGATTTAACCCTTTCCCAAACTCTAGAATTTAGAGGTGATCCAATAGGAAAAATCCTGCAAACATCAAATGAATGTTGATAAAAATAGGATTTAGGTACAATTTAGCATAGAAAATATTTAGATAAAAGGAGGAAAACGCTGGTTATCAGCATTTTCTTCTTTTGTCTCAATGTTTTCTTAAGCTTTTTCTTTCAGGGATGACAAAATCAGGACTTATTTGGGTTAATGTGTATGTTTTCTGATAGCCAGAACAAAAATCAAATAAAATGTTAAAAATTTATTCTAATTTTCATAAACATGAATGGCACTTTGGCTGTTTTTTTACAAGTCACAACATGATATTCTATTGAATTTGATTATCTGCACTATATCATTTGTAACCAATTACCAGAGGGATTTTTTAAGACTGTCCCAAATTGAAAGATGTTGCAGATGACAATTTCAAGAGAATAAAATTTCATATATTTTGATCTAACTGGCTAAAAAACATTGTGGGAAATGATAAAATCGCTTGTCACAAAACCATTTCTTCATTTTCCTCACTGTTTTCAAAACCTTTCACCAGGTTGTCAAAATATGTCATAATGTTTGAATTGGTTAAAACAGGATGGAGTTTTTGTCGGATTTAAAATTTGAATGTTTATACATGGATATTGTAAACAATCACTGTATGGACCAAACAATGGCCACAAATTGTCAATTGGTCTGTTATAACACTGGTAATCATCATTGTCAGCATCATCTTTAGTCATCTGTGCACCTGATTTATGTGCCTGCAATGATACAAAAGTAACAAATGTAACATTTCAGCCTTATACTGACCCCTAAAAATCACAACTCCTGGCATCCTGGCATTTTCTACTTTTCTAACAATATTTGAAGCCTTGTCAAAATGCAACAATACATGCAATGAAAAATATTATCAAAAATTTCAAAGGTGATGCTGATGAGATGACAAAATCAGTAATTAAATCATCAAAAAAAACTTCAATGTATTTTTAAAAAATTTTCTGCAATATGAATATATATATATACATATATTGCAAAAGGAAAAAGGATATGCATATTTTTAAAATCAAAACATTGAATGAAAAGTAGAAAATGTTGATTGTTGATATATCCTACATTGTTTATACTGAAGAATGTAAAATTCTTCTTGTTCTTTTGGAAAAGTTTGTAATTACTTTAAAAAGCTGTGATTACCCATTTAAATCATCCCTTTTAATGCAGGGTGGGTTTCATTTAGCGGCAGGGGATGCGCCCTTAAATATATACAGAACAGAACAGAACATTTTATTTACAAAATATATATACTGCACCCCTGCTGCTTAATTACCTACCTGGGAAATCAACATGTAAACTGTGAACTCATCATTAAAATTGTCACATTCCAATCGAGCAGCGATCTAGACATGTAAATATATACTTGTGCAACCTTTTCTAAACACCAATATTTCAAACTGATCCATGCTGAAACAGGTTGCAGACAATTCGTACTTTACGGCTAAGTATAGTTTATTTAGAAAGTAATGTTTTTCACCATACTTTATAATTCAGAAAAAATCTAACTTTGTACATGATACGATAAAATCAAGATTGTTTCAGGGATAAAGAATAAATGCATACCATTGAAGGCCTTTCTGAAACACATTTATACACTTTATACAGCTGTTCAACATACCACTGTTTTCTGATTTCACCATGTCTGCAAAAATGATTATTGAATACATGTATACATTTATATGCATATTAAATTCATAACATGAAAATGGACAAAATTGTCAAATACATAATAATATCTCAACACTTATGATGGTCATAAGGCAAATCGAGGGCTTAGTGCAAAACTATTGTAACTACATTTTGTAAAATTTTGCAGGAGAGGGAAAAACTTAGAAACTTTCTAAAATTTTCAGATAAAATAAAGCGCGGATCCAGGTATTTTTCCCAGGGGGGGGGGGGAAGGGTTCTTCCGATCCGACCCCTTTTTTTGCCAAATTCCAGGGGGAATCAGGCCCCCTGACCCCCCTGGATCCATGCAGATACATGTTATACCATGAAGGACTAAATATAACAACGGTTTGTCGTGGCACACAGGGACAAATGACGCTGCTTGTATGGGACATAACCAGTAATCTTTTTTATAACCCCTTTTTTGCCAAAAACCAGGGGGAGTCATGACCCCCTGACCCCCCTCTGGATCCGCGCACGAAAATATCTTTGAGTTCTAAATATATCTTTTTCAATAAATACAGAATTGAAACTGATTAGAACTCATGACATATTATTTTCTTAAGATTCTGAAATACAAAAAAATGTAGTTTTAAATGCGCTGAACCCTCAAAATTAAATTTCTATATAAATAGGTTCAGCTAAATAATGTCTTATCCAAAATATGATTATCATATGAGTAAGTAAATTAAGTATCCACAACTGAAGGGTTCCCTGATCAGCATTTGCAGTGGGCAGCAACAGACCTGTCCGTTTAACATAATTATGTAACATGATATCTCATTTCAAACACTATTTCCTCCTAGGCGTGCAGCATTACACTCAGCAATTTATTAACAGATAGTCCAGTAACAGTGATTGAACAGACATAGTGCTATTTTATCAGAATTATCAGAATCTATACATATACAAACTCACTCAAATCATTTAGATAAGGGAGTCTTTTTTCATATTTGATAACTAAGTATGTGCAATATTGCTGTAATGTGTTTTACTTTGCCATGTTTTGTACTCTTTTACTGAGATGAACTTAACCCTTTCCCAAACAAGACCTGGTTTTGACGTCCCTAATAGAAATGGCTTGGGAAAACATTGAAACAAAAGAAGAAACTGCCGATAACCAGCAGTTTCTCCTTTTGTCTCAATATTTTCTTTGCCATATTTTACACAAATTCTATCTTGAATACCTTCCATTTTGTCATTTGTGTGTTTTTGAAGTGGATCACTCTAAAGGTTTGTTGGTTGAGAAGGGTTAAAATGGTAAACAACAAATCAACTCACTTTAAATGTGTCTGGTTCTTGTTTTATAGCTGAAATGAATATAGAAATCATGTTAAGTCATGGTAATTCAATACATTTACACATACAAATGATAAAAAATGGTTAATTGATCGGAATCAACCGTATCATAAGGTGTTTTAAAGCTACTATTTCCCAGATTTGGACCCAAAAATTGTCAAATACAAACGAAATGTACACTTTTTAAGCTTTATATGACCTGATTAAATGATTACGAGAAACTATTGAAGCAACGACTCATTTTTTCGCAATTTGATACCAAATTCATGAAGCGATGTCGAAAGTAGGTCAAAACAGTAGGACATGCGACTTTCTTAAATGACGTCACAACATACATGATGACGTCATATTGAAATTTAAGTATGAATCTCGTTTGAATCATGTTCCGCGCTGTATGCGCATGCGCAACAATTTGAAAATAATTCTAACCCCATCAGTGATGGGGTTGAATTTAGGCTTGGATTCTCCCTAAATTCAGCTATCTGTCTAGTAATTTCGGCTCATTCTCTGTCTGAATCGCATATTATTAACCATCCCGAGGTGGTCAACACAAAAGTTTTGCATATTTTTTCAAAAAATTTCATTTTTTGCAATTAGACCATCTGTTACCGTCGCCCTTTAAGGATAGCGTTCAAGATCGGACGATGAACAAAGCGCCACAACATATGTCGAACTTCCTGTTGTTTTTGAAGTGTAACGCGCACTGATGCAAATGATATATACATAATCATAGTTATGATTATGATTAGAATTTGATCTGACAGGGGTCTTGCTACCAATTTTTTTTTTTTTTTTTTTTTGGGGGGGGGGGCAGGGGCCAGTGAAATTGGGAAAAATAGCGACATTTTTACCTAATTTGGGGAAAATTAAAACAAGTTTGTATTCATACGGTCACTCAGTTTCAGCTGCAAATTGACTGTAGTGATGTAAAATGCATTTGTACATACTCTTGTTTAAGAATCTACTCTAAAACTGTCTTCAAAATGTTTGTAAATGAAGATGAGGTCTTGACATTTGGCATTCTGTGTCCTCATCGGGAATTTTCACCAGAGAATTGGGAAAAAAGATACTTTTCTTGCCATTGCAGACATGGCGAAATCTGTCAGTCAATCAGACATGTCTGATAAAATTTCCCTTGGTCTGATAATTTTTTTGCTGCTGTCAGTCCAAATGTCTGACACTCTTTTTGATTCATCAAGATGGTGAATGAGTGTTCTGTCTGACAAAATTTTGTTCGGTTTGACAGATTATTCGGTACTGTCAGACCGAACGTCTGACAAAGATTTCTGGTGTTTCACCATGTCTGCCATTGGGAATGGGGCCCAATAACGGCCCAAAATTTTGGCAAACAAGACCCCTGTCTGATTCATGTATAAAATTAAACTTGCCAAGGCCATAGAGGCGAAAGCCTATTAACGGCTTTGAGGAACAGGTCTTCCGTTATCATTGTTAATGTAAGGGTGGTTCTCTTGGGTACCGCGGTAGTTAATGGCGTCCTAAACAGGCCCGTAGGAAGCTATTTCATATGGGGGGGGCTAACGCCCTTGTCCTGATTATATGGGGGGGGCTAATTTGGATTTTCCCAACATTTTCAGTGTAAAATAGCGAACAGTTTTCCCGCTTTCATGTGCTGAAAATAGATTTCCGATGGGAATACCCCAACAACGTTTGCCGGGTACCAGTCTAATATTTTGTTTATCGGTCATGAATCGGAAATTTTTCATAACCGTGTTAGCAAAAAATCATTATTTTCAAGCGCGATATTAGTCGATCATAGATAATGCAGGCGGGAACTAAAACTACGAAACATTGCGCATATGCAACATGCAAAATTGCTTCCAGATACGGAGACAGACCAGAAATGACAAACATTTTTTCTTGAGATTCCTCAGCAGCTTAACCAGAAAAAACATCGAAAAGTGTGAAAGTAAAGTAGCTATGATCATGAAACTTCTCTGGTAGATAGATCTCACCAAGGAGAAGTGCAACGTACAAGGAACATAACTCTATCTTGCTTATTTTGTGAGTTATTGCCCATTGTTGTAGTGAAAGCCTATGGGGGTATCAAATCACATTCAGCGACAAATTCTAGTTTTTTCTATCTTAACCCTTTCCCAAACAAGACCGGTTTTGACGTCCCCAACAGAAAATTCATGGGAAAACATTGAGGCAACAGAAGAAAATGATGATCGACAAAATCGAAAAGGCATGCACAGCAGACAAAATGGGTGTGAATAACTTCTTTGGATATTGATGATTATTCTTCTTTTGCCTCAATATTTTCTCCGAGATAAAACACTAAAAATATTCACATCCGTTTTGTCGTCTGCAGACTTTTTTTCAATTTGGCTCAACATGACATTATGTCGTTTTGGAAAGGGTAAGCGAGCAAGCACGAGCGGCACGATGAAGTCAGTATGTGTAAACTTTACTTGTCAACTGCTTATTTCATAGTTACCGATCTTAAAAAATACACGACAGTGCAGCAACCTTCTCAACTCGGAATTAGAATGTTTCTCAACAAACGATTACAGCAATCAAGCTCTTAGAATGTATCTTCGGCAAGTTGAACGTGGAAAAACTTCGCGAGATCAACAGCCATATTTGTACGATAAGAGATTCCCAATCTATTTTTAGGCCAGTGAGGTGTGACGATGACGTATTTGTTTAGACGGAAAAGCGAACCCTATTAAGAAAATTCAGCATTTATGTACAACATTTGGAGGGCTTAGCCCCCTAGCCCCCTCCCCCCTGTTCCTACGGGCCTGCTAAAAAATAAATGATGAATGGAGAGTCAGACATGAAAACATGGAATGTTTTCTTTTTCTACAGCAATCCAATGCAGACAAAATAATGTTAAAATAATCTACAACTTGATCGGTCGAAATTTATTTGGTACGAAACTAATTTGCTACTGGAAACCAATATGACAGGTTTGAAATATAACTGAGATATTGAAAATCCATAGATTTTGACACTTACACATACACAAAGTTCTCGAAGTCGTTTGGGAACCCGCCGTTTGCACCGATTTCTTCGGCCCATTTCTGTTGATTACTTCCGGTATTAAATCTACACTTCCTTTGTGGTGTCACACCACTTCATATTATCGCGCAGTATGTTACTCCATGGTGAATGCAGCCAAAATTGTTGTTGCCGGTATATTTGCAGACGAAACAAGATGGCCGCTGATCTGTCATAAATTATTGATTCAAGAACGATAACACGTGAGCTAGCAAAGGTCGATTTCGCTTAGGTCTTTAGTTAAAATTTACCTTTGTTGTTGTATTTCTTAAATTCACACACAATTCAAGAGCTTTGTTTATATCGATATTAATTGATCCACTGCGTCTGAAAGGTTGTTTTGGTAGCGTTTAGGAAGGGGATTATCAGGTTATTGCTGTAAAAATGACGTTAAAAGCCAGGGGCACTCGTGTCCAAAAATGCGAAATTACCCTTCCCCCCCGCCCGAAATTTCACGGAAACCCTCTGATTTTTCCATTCAATTAACATTGTAAAAAACAGAGGGTTTCCGACATTTTTATTTCCGTTTAAATTTCAATCTATAGACGGACGAAAGGCCACTTCGTGGCCTTTTCGCCCGTATCATTATAAAATATCGTAACTACAGCTTGATTCTAGTCGTAGCTACGAGAGTTTATACATGTGTAACAACAACAACTGTATACCGATATTTCACGGTAAAACAAGTCTATTTTCAGCATAATATTAATTGCCATCAACTTTTACAATGAAATTCAATGGATGGTTACAGAGAAGTTTTCTTTAAACTTTGTTTAACACTGGTGGTGAACTTGCCAAAGCGAAGGACGTTTTTCGCTACAACAAGGTATAGATATTTTGCGTTTAAAGTTTAAAGATTTTTAATTCTAATTGCAATGAATTTGGTCTTAAAATAGACCAGGTTCACCGTTATGTATTGACAAACCGTCGGCTTTGTTATAAAATCTCGTAACTACGGCTTCATCGAAGCCGTAGTTACTAGATTTTATAACAACACCGACGGAATACATCGTTCGTGAAAAGACGTCCTTCGCTTTGGTCGAGTTCACCACCATTGTTTCATATAACGACAAATAAACCCAACCCATAGTGGCCATATTCTTACTTCGATCGTTTTTATCAAGGAATCAAATAGAACAATATAATTATTCAATTAACATTCATGTTTTACAATTTAATCAAATAAGCCGTTTTAGAGAAGATTTAAAAAAAAAATGATTAAATATAAAATTGAAACAATAAATGAATTTTATTCTTTGGCGGGATTCGGAAGAGGTCTATGCGAGAAAGATTCCGATAATAATTAGTTGACATTGGCCCGGTAGTTTTGATATGTTTAAAGAAGAAGTTTACGCACGGACGGACCGACGGACGGACCGACGCACGACGGACACAGGTTCATAACATAAGCCCCGCTGGTCTTTGGCCAGTGGAGCTGAAAAATAAGACTGGTTTTTAGCATCAATATTTACCACTAAGGATAACAAATCATTCTCTCTTTTTTGAGAGAGAGGCTAAGAAGGATGGGAAAAGTGGATTGAAGTAAATGAAATGAATAACAGAAGAACCCTTAATTTACTTTTATATGACCTTTACCAAAAAATAACAAAATACAATCGTGAAATCATATTATCATAATTGAAAATAGTATAATATAATCATTTAATCCCGGAACTTGAAATCATTCAAATATTTCAAATAAGTGAAATTGTTTGAGAAAGAAAAATCCATTCCTAAACGGCAAAATGTATGCTTGTCCAAATTAAAAGCTGCTGCAGACGACATGATGAACGTTGACAACTATGGATTTTATGAACATTATATTACAGAAAATATTGAAACAAAAATAGAAAAAAAATACTGGTTTTCAGCATTTTTTCATTTGTCACAACGTTTTCACAATTCCTTTATCATTTGTGAATCCAAAAGATATCCTGATTTTCCATATATGATCCATATATGATTTCTAAGAGATGCTTGTTAAGTAAAGGATTTAAGGTAGAAGTAACGTGGCCATTTTGAGAAGCATAAAACATCGGATTTTTTCGGGCGGCGTCGTTACATATTCCAACTAATTCGAACGCGGTCGTAAACATTCGGTAGTGGAAAAATCCACCGCCGAATGTTTTTGACGTCGCCTGAATAATCTCATAAGGGATAGACTACATGTACCTTAAACTCAATTTGCGCTGTTATGATACATTAATTCTTTTCAAAATGGCAAAATTTTAGTATGTCCTAGTTTGAAAGCTGTTGCATATCCAAGTTGACAAAACTGAGGTTTTCTGTGTAATAAAGCACAAAAAATATTAAAGGGACATTTCATTCTCATTTCAATTGTTTAAACTATGTCTTGATGGCAAGATTTGTTATTCTTATGTTCACTTTTCTGAAGTTGTTGCTGATAAACGAGAAACACGCCTTTAATGTTGCGATAGAAATGACAAATTACATATAAATCTGAACTGTTGTCCACAACAATTTGTTTACTTTCAACACAAAAATGTATATTTCTCGTAAAAGGCGCAATATTTCGGGTTGAAACTTTCAGAATTTTCATAAAAAAGTGTGCTGTTTCAGATAAAAATAAAAGTAACATTCATGAAAATTTGTCTGTGAAATATGTCACTTTAAGACAAAGGGAGTTTTTTCTGGTTACCAATATTTTTATCTTTTGTAAATTTTAATGTTTTCCCTTTCAAATTTGAAAGGGATTTGAAGGACGTCAAAACCAGCCTTTGTTTGGAAAAGAACTACACGAGAACAGTCATATTAGATACGGCTAGGACATAGAAAAATAGGCCCGAAGTATATTTGATAACAACATAATTATTAACCTACTCTTAAGTGAAGCCTGATCAAGATCCATGTTGTTATACCACAGTTGGTACGTGTTACTCCTTTCCCACACAAGACCTGGTTTTGACGTCCCTAATTGAAAAGGCTTTGGAAAATATTGAGACAAAAGAAGAAACTGCTGATAACCAGCAGTTTCTCCTTCTGCCTCAATGTTTTCTAGGCTAGATTAATCACAAATTCGACCTTTATTAAAATTATGTTTGTCGTCTGCAGCAGATCTCAAATTAGAAAACTCTAAAAGTTTGTTGTTTGGGAAAGGGTTGATTAATGTAGTCCACCCCTAATGAAATTCACACGACGTCGGAATTGTTCGGGCGATATCGCAAACATTATGGGGTGGATTTGTTCTAAAAATAGACCGGGTTTATCGTTATGCATTGACAAACCGTCGGTGTTGTTATAAAATCTAGTTACGAGTTTTTTTAACAACACCGACGGAATACATTGTTCGAGAAAAAAAACGTCCCTCGCTTAAGCCGAGTTCACCACCAGTGATGTTATACTACAGTTGGTACGTGTTAATGTTGTCCCATCCTCGGAAACCACTGCGGTCATAGCTCACGCTACATGACCCCTGGGGCACTTGGCCACTTAAACTTTGAATTAGCCGCCGAAAATCGATACGAAACGCGTGAGCGCAAGGCCCAATCAAATAACGGCTATCATAAGTCAACGCGTTGTCAATTACAACCAAGATGGCTGCGCTCATGATAAGATGTAATTTGTGCGACAACGAGATCGCTGACATGTCATTCAGCTTTGACATAGAAAGATAGGGAAAGTTTCTCTTTGGAAGTCTTTTAAACTTGAAAAATTAAATTTTTCACACGCTAAACGATAGTAATCCTCCATATTGACAACTTACCCGAAGCGATTTATCAATCTCCTACGCAGTTATCTACCCTGAATCAGGATTAAATTACGTACCTCTGACGTAATCACCGTATAGAGTTTGGCGATTTGTATCGGCCAGTTTGATTGGTCTACTCACCCATCATGAAATGATGATGGAACCAATGAAACGGCGCCATTTCGGAGCGGCTAATACAAAGTTTTCCTCGCCAAGTGCCCCAGGGGTCACATGTAGCGTGAGCTATGACCGCTGTGGTTTCCGAGGATGATGTTGTCCAGTCCTAATGAAATTCACGTGACGTCGGAATTATTCGGGCGATATCGTAAACATTCGGCGATGGATCGTTCCCAAAATGTTTGGACACGTAACAAATATTAACGACTGTACGAACTTTCCTACGTCGCGCAATTTTTATTATTGATGGACTTTCTTCAGAACTAGCAACTCTGTGTTATTGCTAAACGTCATAATTCTAGACTTAACTAAGCTAGAGTTATGAGGTTTCGCAATAACACAAACGAATTATATAATAATATCAATCTTTCGAAATTAAACAGACTGCGAATGTCTTATAGGCTTTTCGGGACTACCATTAGGGCTTCTTTTACATATACCGGCTTATTAAAAGATATTTTAACCTATTCGCACACATTTTGACATTAAACTCCTGAAAAGAAAGATGCTTAAGCCCTTTGAAATCATTGTGGAACATAATAAAATTTTAAGTGACAAACAATTTCTCATTCCCCAACATGTTATCTACCCAAATAAATGAAAGATTTTTTTTCTGAAATTGTCGTCTGCAAGATCTTTGAATTTGGAACAGTCTTACATTGTGTTGTCTGGTAAAGGGTTAAAAAATGGCTTATTTAAACATTTTAATCTCTTTCCAAAACAAGACCTAGTTTTGACGTCCCTAAAAGAAAAGGCTCGGGAAAACATTGAAACAAAAGAAGAAACTGCTGATAACCAGCAGTTTCTCCTTTTGTCTCAATATTTTCTGTGCCATATTTTACATAAATCCTATCTCTATCAACCTTCATTTTGTCGTCTGCCATGGCTTTCAAATAGGATCGCCATGAAATATTGTCGTTTGGGAAAGGGTTAATCTCATTCCAAAGGAGCTGTAGTGCCATTAAATACCGAAAATATCTGAAGTTATGAAGGATTTAACATACAAAGAGTTTTTGAGTTTATTGTTTGTTATTTTTCATATACTTACGGGTACGTTTATCTTTTTTATATTTCTAAACATGTCTAATATGGTTTAATTTTATCCAATAAACCTTGGCGTAATTTCGGACAAACAATAATGCTTCGTCGATGTAATTCTAAAACCACGCAACCACGGCTTGATTGAAATTGAAGCTACGCGTGTTGGTAACAACACCCACGATTTATCAACCAAAATCGTCGTTTGGTTCCCGTCTCTGATTCTACCATTCGAAGCTACTTGGATCCTATCGGTTATCAAGATCTCTCGAACGTAAGACAGTGGCTGCCATGGACCAATTTTGTCCATTTTACTCCGCAAGCACATCAACGGAAGAAGACCAAACACTGATTAAATGAGGATAAAGAAGAAATATAATATTGTTCACTATCAACAAACAACATAGGAAACCTTCAGTTAGGGCACCATTGTTGGCGCAAAATCATATGGCACATGTTTACGTTTTGTTCAAATATAAACAAAACTTTTTTCGATATAATGTAGAAAACTCTTTATAAATATTGACATAAACTTGTACCATGAAAATTAAGGTACATGGGTAAAGCGACCAGTTATCAAGAATTTAATCATGTTTTATACAACACTTTTTTTCTTTACATTTGGACAAAATGTTAACATGTGCCATACGATCATGTGCCAACAATAGCATCCTATATTGTGAACACTATTCACACGGCTATCACAACTCATCAAAGAAATAGTCGTTTTTCAACGAAACCCTCGTAACTGCAGCTTGTTTTAAGCTGAAGTTACGAGGATTCTGTTGAAAAGCAGCCAAATGAAAAGCTCATTCAACTAGAGCTATCGGACCATATTGGGTTCGCTATAAGTTAACGGAGCATCAATTGAAAGGATAATGGATGCTGCAGACTTGTCGCGAGAAAGTATACCTCTCTCCGATAAATTACGTGACATTGTTTTCAAAACCATACAAGTGTATTAAGAGCTTTATAGACTCACCCGAACTTCTAAACGGCCACTTTTATTTTTTGAATAAATAATTCGTATCAATTCACTTTGATTTTGGATGTGCGTTCTGTAATTGACGAGGTTGCTGGTTTTCTTTTCGCATAAGTTCCAGTAGCGTTTCGTCAAAGATACAGCACGTGACGTCATCTTGGCCGAAACGTTAAAATTGTACGTCTTTTTTTGAATTGCGTGGTAGATATCGGTTTTATATTAACAATTTTTCACGTGGATAGCCCATTCAGAATAAACATAAAACATGAATAGAAGTACCAATACAAATTCAAAGGGCCTTTGGAGTATTCGATGTTGGGATTCAAGTAAGAATGGCCAACTTTAAAAATTCCCTTTCCTACAAAATATCAATTCAAATGCAATATCTATTGTCTGTGGATGGATCGACGCTGAAAGGATTGGTTACAACAAGGGCTACAAAAACAGATTTGCTTTACGTTTTTACGAATTGATAGGGTTACTTAACAGCCCTGTCCCCGAAAATTACGACGAATGCGTAACTCGGTATATTCGTGAAAGATTCGTACCACAAACGGTATAATTATGTTCGGAGCTATTTGTTGACATTGGTCGGTTTTTGCAGACGACCAAAAAAGGGTTTGAGCTTGCATAAAATCTTTCGACAAATGCAGCGATCAAAATTTTCGGAATGAGTTCTGTAATACCCTAACCGAGCATAGGTAGCGAATTTGTACCGAAAGTCAATGACGAAATTCGCAGTGTTCGTCTCCCTTTTATTCGGTGAACTTTGGTTTTCAACGATTTTGTACCGACCATGCACCGAAAACGTAACGAACTTGTAGCACCCCCGGAAAGGTGTGTCCTTGGGCAAGACACTTAATTGTCAAAGCCTCAGTCTATCCAGCTGTATGAAGTGGGTAGCAGTGAGGCAATACTCCCTTCCGTTTCTCTAAAAAAGGCCAATAGAAGCTTTAAGTAACTTTTGTACATAGAACATCTCTGATCTGGTCTCGAAAACTTTATCTGCATGAAGACGGTTATAGCGGAACTCACAATGTAACGAAAAAAGCTCAAATATATTTGCGCACAATATAGTAAGCCTTGGTCATTTCAATTGACCCCGGTTTCATATTTCAAATTGGTATGATTTACCTATTGTAGACATTTTAAACTAGATCTACTTCTGTTGAATTATAACGTTTTCATTGCATTTGCTTTGACATTTTGATGCCATCAATTACGAACGTTTACTTTCAATATTGCGTAGTACACGAAAAAGGTTGTTTTACAAAGTCGATCGTCGATCTGACAAATGTGCAGTTAATCCGTGTCTTCTCTGATGAACATTCGCTCTTTGATATTTGGATGTCGTAAATAGCGACATCCAAATATCAAAGAGCGAACATTCTTCAGAGAAGATTCAAAGTCGATCGTCGATGTGACAAATGTGCAGTTAATTCCTGTCTTCTCTGATATAAATTCGCTCTTTGATAATATTTGGATGTCGTAAATAGCGACATCCAAATATCAAAGAGCGAATATTCACCAGAGAACATTCGGATTAACCCTTTCCAAAAATAGACCTGGTTTTGACGTCCCTAATAGAAAAGGCTTGGGAAAATATTGAAACAAAAGAAGAAACTGCTGATAACCAGCAGTTTCTCCTTTTGTCTCAATATTTTCTGTGCAATATTTTTCACAAGTTCTATCTTTAACAACATCTCTTTTGTCGTCAGCAGCAGCTTTCAAATTGGATCAACCTAAAATTTTGTCGTTTGGGAATGAGTTAATATTCAGTGTCGTTTCTCCATATTCAGGATGTAGTGCATTAATGTGTTACCAATCGTGTGGTGGGAGACAGCACTTCACAACAGTGGAATGTGGACAAAGATCTTGTGTGGCCATTAGAACTTTCTGTAAGTGGATAAAGATGATACTCATGTGCGGATCTAGAGAGGGTTGGGGCCTAGCATTGGCCGAAAATTAATTTTTTGACTATATAAATTTTGGGCAACGTTACATATTTATGACATTTTAAGCCATATTTTGAGCTTGGACACCCCCCTGGAAAAATCTCGGCCTTGGACCCCCCCCCCCTGGAAAAAATCCTGGATCCGCCCTTGGTCACTCCTCAACATCGGTTAAGGTGAATAATTGTTTAACCCTTTCCCAAATGGCATAATTTAGGGTCGTTCAATTCAAAGGCTGTTGACGACAACAAATTTAGGCTAAATTTTAGGCTGGTCCAAATTCAAAGATGTTGCAGACGACAATTTCAAGTGAATAAAATTTAACATTTATTGTCTTTTTACGTAGAAAACATTGTGGGAAATGACCAGATTGCTTGTCACAAGCATTTTCTTCATTTTCCACAATGTTTTCCAAAGCCATTTCTAAAAGGGTGTCAAAGGGCGTCAATGTGTGGGAATGGGTTAATGTTTATAATGAAAGAACTTGTATACAATATGGCATAGAAAATATTGAGACAAAAGGAAAAACTGCTGATTATCAGCATTTTCTTCTGTTGCCTCGATGTTTTTCCTAGCAATTTCTATTAGGTTTTCAAAAGCAGTTCTTGTTTGGGAAATGGTTAAGTCGAAGTGGAAACTGGTCTCGGCATCATTTAACCCTTTCCCAAACGACAGAATTTTAGGGTTATCCAATTTGAAAGCAGCAACAGATGACAAAATGAATGTTGATAAAGCTAGAATTTGTGAACAAAATAGCATGGAAAATATTGAGACAAAAGGAGAAACTGCTGTTATCAGCAGTTTCTTCTTTTGTCTCAATGTTTTTCCAAGCAATTTTTATTGGGGACGTCAAAAGCAGGTCTTGTTTGGGAAAGGGTTAAATGATAAACAGATATATTTTGAAATTTAAATAACCATGGAAATACAGTAGAAAATGGAGGTAAATTGCTCGTCATTTTCTTTCATTTCCCTACTATATTTCAGTTAAAAACGCACATGCATGATGACCAGCAAAAATAAATACATATTATTTTGACCAAAACTGAACAAAATCTGATAAGTCGAAAATTTCGAGGTTCCCTATGACTTCAACACAACGATTTCCGATTGTAGTTGTTGTTTTTTCTTTTCTTAACGACAAAATTAAATTGAGCAAACTTGAATGTAATTGCAGACGATAAGATTAATGTTTCGTGTATTATAGTCCGTGGGCTTGCTACACCCTAGGTCCCCCCCTACCGGGATTTTATGACACATTTATCATTGTAAAGCCTGATGAATTCCCTTTCAAATGCAACTTGTTGTTTGATATATAAGTGCTGGATAAGCATATGCGGAACGATTGATTATCTCCCCTTGAATTACAAAAAATACTTGTTTATAACTCACCTTATACACATTCATGGGATCCAAAATAACCCAAATTTAAGCGCAAATGACCAAAATGCTTATAGATTTTATTAATTCATATCGTTAAATAGTAAAAGATAATTTTACACCAAAATTAGCACGAAGTATGCCCCTTGAATATGTAAAACAAGAGAAAAATTGTATAGATATTGCCTTTGTTTGTATTTACTTTGCATTTGGATATCATTTCCATAGCGAATATTTGCTAGAATTTGTTTTAAAGTGTTTATTAGATGCCTTGTAATAAAAGTCAAAGTGTTGACTATCGACATTTTAGGATATATTCGACATTTTAAATGATTTTGCAAGATGGCCGCCGCAAAATGACCACTTGACTAAATATCGAAATATCACTGCCCTATAATTTGTAATCATGTTCTGTATGTAAATGAGATTATTTCATAGGAAAATTGAGTATATTAAATCTTAAAGTGTTGCCATGCTTATAATAGGCTTTTTTGTCATTTCTTTTTTTAATTTTCAAAATGGCCGCCAAAATCGCAAATATGCAAAAATGATGTAAATGTTTTTCATTTCTACAAATCTTCTGCACTTGATATTGTATTTTCAAATGTATTTCAACTTCTTATTAAATCTAAATGATTCAACAAGTAAATAAATGACATAACCTTGAAAATATATATTTCCAAAACGGTCCTAATTACCGTATAAATGGTAATTAATCCCCAATCCCCATAAATTAAGTACTGAAGAAAATCCAAATTGATTATTTTCTAGGAGAGATAAGCATTTTCCCTCTTTGACAGAAACCATGTACCCGAGTCTTTGATAATGAGTCCACATTGGAGTACATCATTGGTATCTTTTTGCATGAAGTTTTAAAGCCTTACATGGACAAGGGACGCTTTGGATAATAGGTGTTATAGAGGGTATAAAGACATTAAGGCTTATTTTGGTCATAAAGCGTTTAATAAGCTCTTTTTTGTGGGGTGGATATTTTTAATACAAAACACCAATATCAACACTTTTGTCACGCTAAAAATGGCTTCTTCACTGTTAATTTACCTGACATATAATACAATACAGTAATATGTATTCTATGTAATCTGCCTATATGCTCAAATACGAGCATGGATCAATGAATAACTGACCTAACTTTTTTATGTTTAGATCGACATCTTTTCTCTTGAAATACTTTCCACCCAGGCCTATGCGCTTTGACCAAACGATATGACCATAGCAGTTGAAAAAGAAGTTAAACTCAAATTAATCAACGTTAAAGGTGGTCAAGTGACATCAGTCCAGAAGTAAAGAAGTCCGAGAACTTTCCAAAGAACCACACCTAAACTGCATCAATAACTTCTTTCATGAGACTTAAAATTGCAACCATTCGTGTCTTTTTTAGGAAAGAAGTCGATAGCAGCTAGGTCATGTGGATAGGATGGGTGTGATCTAAATTGATACCCATTTTTCTCGACAGCATCCATTGCACTTTGGCAATTGTATACTAATGTAATTTTCAGTTGCAAGCAGCGGTCACATTTTGAGCGTTTGCCGATACGTTTCTCACGTATGGTCTGCTTCAGATTGTCTAGCAACTTGGCATAGTATGCTTCGTTAATTGTACCTTTCTTGGGTAATATGTCCAACAAAATACTTTATTGCAACCCCCAATTGTCCCAAAACATTGAATACTGAACCTTGTCTGTAAAACATTGAATAATTTTTTGGCCCTTGGGATTCCATACCAACGTACCTAGGACTCTGGGGCCTGTTTCACCAAAAGAATTAAGACATATTTTGACTTACCGACGACTTACGACAAATTTAGGGTGAGAAACGCGTATCGCCATTCTATCAAAACCTCAGTTATGCGATTGTTGTTTTAAGCGATTTTTAAGACATTGGTAAGTCAAAAATACGACTTAAATGTTTTGATGAAACAGGCCCCTGGACCTTTTTTCGTTCATGAGAATGCAACATGTACTCTTTGGAATTTTAGACCCAACAATCTGTAAGTTTGTGCATCCTTTTGCGACCAAGCAATATCTTGAAAAAGATAATGAATGGACAATTTCTTACTTATTTCGCTCAGCAAGTATATCAGATCTGTGAGTTTATGACACATACCATCGACAGTGGTTGCAACTTTGCCTTCAGACCGAGGATCATCTTCTTAAGTTTCTCTGTCGCGTTATAACCCCCGCTCCCCCCCCCCCACACACACACCACAATATTTTACTTGAGAATAAGATGGTACAGAAGATCAGTAAACTCATCATGCATGTTTTACCCTCAGTCCCTTTTCAATACAAGTGTTGAACCATAGCAGGCTCTCCTTTTTTGTGAAAAGGCTTTCTAATAACCGTATATTTAGACATGTTTGTGCACAAATAATGACATACACAAATCGCGTAAATTGCTTATATGTGTTATTCATAGCTAGCCCTTATGTTTTATGGATTTTACCTCATCCTGAGGTTAGCTTGTTGTCTTCCACAAAAGTTAGAATTCCAAAAACTAATTTGTGGTGGAGATGTTTGAAATGAATTAAGAAATGCACAAGCATATCTAAAAACTGATAACAAAACGAAGGATTTCAAATCTTCGGCAAGCGACATATTACAACACTAGAAGTTGGAATATGACGAGTTTCCCTCTCATCATAATCAACAGAAATTGTGTTTGCTATTTAAACTAAATCTTTCGAAACAACATTTTGTTACACGAATACGAGGATTCCTCACAAATCAAGTGTCTTCGAAGTACTGGTATCCAACCAATAAGGTACATATGTGCAATTTATAATTGTTTATATTATCACATATAAGTATTCTGAATTATAAAGGTGTAAAACGATGTCACTCGAATGCAATTTGATAAAGAAATTAATAATTCAGTTGCTGTTATAGGCAATTTTAAATCATCAATTAATGCACATGACAGTGCAAAAATGAAATTGACCAGTTTCAACTATCGCTTATTAGAATATATTTGGTAAACTGTGTTCCTGTAACATAGCATTCCAATCAATAGAAGTGGTTGGGAAGATTTCTCTACTGCACAGCATGTCTCCAATAGTATTTAAGTTTAAACTTGGAGCAAAATTTTAATGCAAAAAAAGCATGCATTACAAGGCAAAAATGGTATAAATCAAAGGTGACCATACATGTACTCCAATGGGAATTCATTATTAAACTTAACTTTTACAAAATAAAGTTTCTTGTGTAAAAGAAAACTGTATTTCACACAGAAAAATAATCAAAGAAAGCAGGTTAAAGTTTTCAGCATGTCATTTGCGCTAAATGGAATTTTATTGCCATTTATACGGTAATTTTTCAGAGCATATATTGTTAAGATTCTCCCTTTTAATTGATAAATCATGAAATTTTAGTTTTCAAACACAACAAGTAAACCATTAAGGGAAAAAGATGCAAAAATGAAAGTCATTAACATTATTAGAGAATATTTGAGAATTAATTTGCCATTTAGAGAAAAGAATGCAAATATTTGTGAATGCGAATAAGCGCGTATTTGCTTGTTCTGTGTAGCTGATGAATGGTTTATGAACTTATTATTGATCTATTAGTGTTCTTATTTATTTGAAACATTAAGCATTATAAAAACGTATCGCCTCAGCATAGTTATATTCCATAGAAAAGCCTTGTTTTAGCTAATTAAACACATATTTCTACTTTCTCATTAATATTCATGAATATGCAAATTAGCTAAATAAAAATGATTTCAAGAAAAATGTCTATTTAAAATTTTAAAACTAGTCTCATGTTTTATTATAAAAATAAATATATATCTTAAATAAGTATTTTAAAATATTTTATTGCAATTAATTGATCCACGTACTGAAACGTAGGAAAATGAGCAGTTGCCATAGTAACAGGCCTACCATTTTCTTATCCAGCACTTTTAAATCAAACAAGAACCTGAATTCATTAATATGTTTCCTGCGCTTCAAGAAAATATAGGTCTTAAAAAATCCCACATGGTGGGAAGGGTTTCTATTCACTAGTAAACTAGTAAAGTCGTCTTTTTGCAAATTCAACACATATTTTCCACAATCTCATTAATATTCATGAATATGCAAATTAGCAAAATTTCTGAAAAATCTTTTGGTTGTGAGAGAAATGTAATGACAACATTTTAAAACTAGCCTAAAACTGACCGAAATAAGTAATTTTATTGCAATTAATTGATCCAAGCGCCGGAACGAATGAAAATGGGTGGTTACCATGGTAACAAGCCAACTACTTGCTTATCCAGCATTTTTAAATCAAATAACAAAGTGAATACGTATTGAAATACATCATAAGCTTTAAGAAAGATCTTCAAAAATCCTACCTGGTAGGGAGGTTTAAATTCACTAGTAAAGTCTTGTTTTTAGCAAATTAAACACATTTTCTTACTTTCTCATTAATATTCATGAATATGCAAATTAGCAAATTTTCTATTGTCAGAGAAATATTTTGGTAATAATTTAAAACCATTTTGAAAGATTTATGACAAAAATAAGTAATTTTATTTCAATTAATTGATCCAAGCGCTGGATTGTAGAAAAATGGACGGTTGCCATGGTAACGAGCCCGCCATTTGCTTATCCAGCACTTTTAAATTGAACAACAATCTGAATTCATTACTATACATCATAAGCTTCAAGAAAATATAGGTCTTCAAAAATCCCACTAGGGGGTGGGGGGTGGTGGTTTCGGTTATGGGCCCATGACCCATTATTTTTTGTATAAGATGTGTATATCGCAGTATAAATTCCTTTGAGAGAAAATGGTACATCTAACTTAAAACATCTAACTTGGTCATGATCAAAAGTGTCTTCTTTTCTGCAGATATTTTTAATCAACCAAAATGTTTTGATACATCGTCTGTGTAAATACAAAACCTCGTATCTCGTTTTTGCGATTTTCAAAGTAAAATCTTGTGTGTCCAGTTTAGACATTTCTTGCAGGGTTTGGGATAATTTTGCTAATTAGTATTAATGACACATTATTTGCGAACAATATGTCCAACTTTCAAAAAACCCTGCCAGTTTGGGAAAAGTTATTACACCTTTTTCCCTCCCCCTTAAAATTTTCCAAGAACGATATACGAGGTTTTGACGACGATATTAGAAATAGATCAGAAATGTAGAAAATTAGAAGAATTCTAACAAGTTATTTTAGTCTATTACATAATATACATGTAGGCCTACGTGTATGTAGGCATATATTCAAACTACACATTAAGTACATGTACGCTACTCAGTGAAAATCATCTTGGTGTTACTATAACACGGTGTATATATATATATATAATCACGTGACTCAGAATTTCCGATAATCATCAATATCCTTTTTAATACTTGACCAATTTAAATTCGGTTTGAAGCAGAGAAGGTGGGAAAATACCAGGAATAAGCCGGACGTGTTGGATTTTTGAAAAATCAACTGATAAAATGTTATTGAAGATAAGCCAAAATTTTGGTTTATCTTCAATAACTTTTTTCTCAGTTGATTTTTTCAAAAATTCAACGTGTTCATCTAATGCTTGACGTCTGTCCACATTCTCTGTTATAAACAGAATTCAAATCGGTCCAGTATTAACAAAGATATTGAAGATTTTCTGAAAATATCGAATCACGTGATTATCCACCATGTACAAGTTTTTTTCCAAGCATCACATTGTTTCTAGTCATCTGTAGTAACAAGGTACTTAGACGATCCTGAAATTGTCACAGCAAAGCGATGATTATTTTATTTAGCTATCTGCAGTACCTTTTGACTTGTCTCAGTCTATAATGTTGTTTTATATGTAAAGGGTGACACTAATTTGAGACAGGATCTTGAAGCAGATCTCTTAACGCTTTTGAGCCCAACATGGTTCCAGATCAGCCTGCGTATACACGCATTCTGACCAGGAACCCTTTTGTTCTCCAATAGCTTCTTCGTGGTCTGTAGCTAGCTTTTTGGAGTAATATTGATCCAGGTCAGACATAGGCACACCCTGACCTACTCTCTTAAGAACATGTCACATTCTCTCTTCATTCTATTATGATAGAATGATGCTCTGTTCCCGCGGGGTCATTTCACGTCCAATCTCGGGGCCTTGGCGGGATTTCGGTATCCAATCGTTGGCTATACACAACAAAACAATTTAAAATCTGATACAAACTTTCATTGGCTGACGCTTCAAATTACCGGCTTCAGCCAAAAATAGAAGCGACGTAATGCATACGTAATCAAACAAGATAAAACTGAATGCTTTTGATTCGATATTTCAAATGTTACCGGCTTCAGCCAAAAATAGAAGCGACGTAATGTATACGTAATGATCATGCAAGATAAAACTGAATGATTTTGATCCGATAATTCAAACGATGTGCTATAATTAGATTATGACAATCAAATAGGCTGTTGGTGTATCAAAAACGGCAGAGGTCACATTTGACGGTTAATCAATAGACCTTGGCTTTGGAGAGTAACCCTGACCTTGAAACATGTTTGTCTTAAATGCTATAAGGGACGTTGTTCGAGATCCAAGTTCATTTACATGTTTTTTTTTCTCTATTTTACAGACGGAATATTCAGATCCTGTGCTACAAGGCCCTGTTTTACAGAAGTTATTCGTGTACCTGACTACACGAAATATTAGATATATACAGTAATTTTAATTTATAAAGTGATGTTTTTTCTCTATTTTACAGACGGAATATTCCGGTCCTGTGCTAGAAAGCCCCGTCTTTCTGAAGTGATTCGTACACCTGACTGCGCGAAATATAACTTCAATTTTGATACATATTGATGTTTTTATTTGTGACCCGTCTCGCTAAAAGGGACCTTATAGGAAGTGTGAAAAATATCGACCCTAGTCAGTCTGCGCAGTCCGCGCAGCCAGACTAGGGCCGACACTTTTCACTTTTATGTAATTATCTAAGTCCGGAATGTTTTCCCTATCTTACTTTATGTTCATTTTTCGCATACGGGGTCTGGTTGACCTGTGCTGGGTCTGATAAGTTTGACAAAATTTGGATTTTTGGAGTTCGGTTAAGGTCCCTTGTAGCGTGACGGGTCACATTTCTATTTTACAGATGGAATATTCCGGTCCTGTGCCAGTAGGCCCCGTCTGTCTGAAGTGATTCGTACACCTGACTACACAAAATATTATTGTAATTTTGATATGTGTAATGTTGGAATTCCTTCCCCAAATAAGTAATCGTACAGTGTAATTATTCGTCTAATTAACCTTTGCCCTGTTGAATTTAAGGTAAGACCTGGGTAATGGGTTTATGTTACCAGTTTTGGAACAAAATCTATATGGTGAGAATAGACGAGTTCAAGGGAGATAACTATTCTTGCTCTAAAATTTTGAATTTTTGACTTTTGTTGCGGTTTTTCACGTCTCTTCATACAATTTAAAAAACATTTTCACAAAAATTGTCCACAATATTCTCCGGAAATCTGAGCACGCTAAGTCTATTTTCGTTGTTACGGAAACAGGCGATATTGCATCTAACGGTATTTAAAAAAAAAGCTTTGACTAACGGACGTCACGGAATAAGTAAAAATATACCGATTACATAAAAAGTGCATTACCCAGGTATTACCTTTAATTGTGTTTCAAACAAACCACCAATTTTGAGAGAAGCTTCAAAAGAATTAGTTCAAGTATTTGCCGCAATAGTACATAAAAAAGCAGGCAGTGTATACTAAGATCAGACTATATGTAGATATGACGTAAGCCAGTTTGCAACAATATGGTGGATAGGTCGAAACTGCTTTATCATGTCATCCAGTAAAATGAGTACAACATAAAATGCGTATTAGGCTTTGAATAAATTATCCATCGTTACTTATGATCATCCGCAAGCTTCTGTGAATGCATAAATAACGAAAGGATGAATTGTGCCTTTTTGTATTTACAATGAAGACTGTGTTGTAGGGAAGACCGGGGAAAGTGTTACATTTTTTTCTATTTATCAAAATTTTGACAATATAATATACCCTGCAGTCGTGTAAACCATAAAATCTAAGAATGTATACAATTCTGAACAAATATAAGTTTTTTGCAACATAATTTGCTTTTTATTGATAAGTTAGAAAGAAAACTAAAATTGTAACGAATGTAACACTTTGCCCCGGGCATCGGGGCAAAGTGTTACACAAAATACAATGCCCAGGGCAAACGGCTTATAATGTTACTTCTTTCTTTCTACGATTATCATTTATCATATTTGAGATGAGGACATAAATCTGAGGCTAAAAGGAAACAAATACAACCGATCAGTAATGCAGAAACAAGCGTCCAAGATAACCATATTTTTCAAAATTTCGGAAAATTACTTTTTGACCACAAAAAGTGAAATTTGCGATTCTAGAACTCCCCGAAAGACCAATCTAGCCATCAAAATCAGACAATGTACAAAAATCTGCATAGAATTTATTACAAAGTGGAATTATCGTGGCAGAAAACACGATTGAGCTGAAAAATTAAATGTACCACTTTGCCCCGTGTAACACTTTGCCCCGGTCTCCCCTAATTATGCTTCGCGTATGTTTTTAAGTGTAACATAACGTAATTCCGCCCCTTAACGATGAAAAAATGGCATTGTTCAAAGCAACCTCCCCAGTGCGAAAAGGTTACAATGGAAATTTGTCAGAAACACCAAAAATCCATAAACGTTTGAAAAGTATTTTATGTAATAATTGTTTCTTTAAACTGCTCATATAGAACGCTACGATAAATTTAACCTGTAGGCAAAAATGGCAATATATTTGATATCTTTCAAGTTAGCAGCTAAGCAAAATTTAGCGCTCAAGTAATGATTTAGACATTCGACCGAGGCAAGTACACGCTTACACTGATGTCTAAGTAATGGAAGAGATAGACTTTCAGTTAAAAAAAATCATGTCATGTCATGAAACTTCATAGGTGAATGTATCTCATTATGGAGAGCTGCAATGCACACGAACAGTAAGAAATGTAATTCTCCGCCGATCATATCTGTGAAGTTATTTCCCTTTTGGTATTTTCGTACTTAAAGAAATACTACCTTTGGGCGGCTTCAATTGTTAAAGGTAACTGGCCCTTGAGAGCATGTATGTTTTACAAACATCTCTTGTTTATTTACTCTTAACTTCTGATTGAAAAGTAAACTTCACGGTAATCGACCTGGCACAGCAGGCCTAGCCAATAGGCTGGGATGCTCTGCCAGGTCATTTCTCGTGAGGTATATTATCTATTATTTTGTAGGTGTACAAATGTACGGAATCTTGTATTGTCATTCATACTTTCGTTTATTTTTTGCTTCAAATTTATGTCAAACACCGTGTTGGAAGCAACATTTGACACAAACTGCGATATATTATCATTAGTAGGCCTAACGATGAATTATTTATACAAAGCTTATGTTGCAATCGATTTACAGACTGACGTATTTATGGTAGACTAAACGTAATGCCGCCATTTTGAGATTCATTAAACATCGGATTTTTTTCGAGCGGGTCGTTTCTAATCCGAACCTATTCGGGCGCAGTCGTAAACATTCGGCGGTGGAGAGTTTCACCGCCAAATGTTTTCGATCGCGCCCGAAAAATTCTGACATCATGCCAATCTCATTAAGGTAGACTACTTTAAAGCAATTACGAACAAAAATAAATGACACTTAGGCTACTTCCTCACGAACGCATATCCGCCATATTGGAATACCGTTTCAAACTAGAGTACATAGTTTCCATACGGCGAATAATGTGATGCACAACACAAATACGCAAACTCAGAATGTTCCCACGCTGCTCTCATGTCATGCAATTCTAAAAAGACCTTGTTGACGAAATCCTAGACTGGCTCCAGTCTGACTGATCTGATTTTTAATAAAATATTATGTAAGTAATGTACATAAATTATAATTCACCACACTGCCATACTCTCTGTAAATGTGGATCAGACAACGTGAGATTATAAGGAGAAGGGCAGTAATTTGAGTAAATAATTTTTTCCAACAGGAGTGAAGTACCTTTGTAAATACATGTATATCGGCCTATATATTCTCAATTCTCACGGCCTAGGAGCCAGGCTAACGAAATCCATGTAAAACGAATACTCAAAGATGAATTAAAGATACGTCACAGTTTTAGAATTATTTAACATTTTCAACTTGAACGCTGATTTATAATAACCTACATGTATTTTATAACTACATGTATATATTTGCAGATTATCTTATTTCTCAGTGTAATAAATGACTATGTCCATTTTATAATCTAAACAACAATATGCACTTGTATACAGTTGACACTCGTTATGTCGACATCGGATAAGTCGAATGTTCGCTTAAGTCGAAGTTCAAATCTGGTCCCGTCCTCATCTATTGACATAATTTTTTCAAAACAAAATAATTTCGAACTGAATATAGCCATTGAAATATAGTAGGAAAATTATAGAAATTTCTCGACACAAGCAATTTCTTTCCCTTTCCTACTATATTTAAATAATATTCGTACTTGATAAGTTTCAAAAACAGTCAAATATCAAATATCTCGAAGCCAAACAAAATCGGATGAGTCGAACTCCGGATATGTCGAGGTATTTTGACGGCCCCTCCGACTTCGACACAACGAGTGTCGGCTGTATTTGTAAACATCAGTAAATTATCTCACCCACACAATGGCACAGTGTAGGAGCGGAAGTGTGTGAACACTTGTCTTTGAGTGATAACTTGTGTGTCTGTACATCGAGGAAATGCAACTTGGTAAACATCAGCGGTTGACATTGGTAAGAATTTATGTTTTTTTTTCTGGATAAACACAACACTTTTGTCAGATCATTGTACCAATCTCTTTATTTATCATTCCATGTAACATTTATAGAGCAATCGGAGCCATTGGTTCTAGATTTAAGTCAATTAAGGCCCGATTCACTTGGGCATGAACTAAAACGGGTGATTCAGCTGTTACGAATCGCAGTTTTCACTCGAATAGATGCATACTGTAGGGTATTTCGCGAGAAAATTTTCATTCACAGCTCGTTCATATGTGTGTGTTGAGGCTTATATAATTATTTGGTAAGGAAATCGTCTAAAATTTCCCATGTTTGCCGCTTAAAAAAATAATTTTTTGTACAATCGTTTGTCAAGTCCTGTATAATAGCCTGACAAGAAATACTCACTTTTGTACAACGGCTTGAATTGCATATGTGGTATATTGATAGTAATAAATGCTTCTTTACCTCTTTTTGCATTATATTCGACTGATATTTTCATGATATTATGCTCGCCCGTAAAAGATACAGAGAAAAATATCGGGAAAATAAGAATTTTTTGCATGATGGAGAATCGCGTGACATAATTTTATAAACTTTTCCATAACTAACCTAGTATTTGATTTACAGCGACGAAATACTATACTAAAGTATAATTGAAGTCTCAATCTTTGTCAATCTGCTAAAATCCGGCTTTAACCGATATCAACATTTGACAGGGACCAATTAATAGTCACCATCCATGACCCTTGGAAATCCAAAATATATTATTTTTACTGTAACCAAACAGATATCCTGTTTGGATCTCCTGTTATATATAATTTTACAAAGCACAATTGTAGACACACGATTTTGCACTGAAATGTGATTTCATCGTGGCATTCCTAACGGTTTTTAAAAGTGCGTAGCATGGCGAATGGCACAATCAAATGCGCGTACGGTACACTTTATCCCACCAAATCCATTGAGTATACATGCGGTATAGTCACGTGACATTTCGTATGGACAGCAAGCTGAGTTAAGAGAAGTGTCTTTTGTGGTGTAATATGACAACGACCTGTGAATGATAAAAAATTAGCGAGTCTAAATTGGCGGGGAAAAGAGGGATTTCGATTTATAGAAATATGTGTTTCGAACCCACCATCCTTAAATAAATCGACGTGATACTATCTGTAGACAGCTACTGTACTATCACGGCCACCGCGGACAGCAAATGTGTTATTATTCGCCATCTTTCAGTAAGAATTATGCTTCTCAGCCAATTTACATATATTGAAATATACAGTAACCTTTCGTCACGTTCTATGTAGAATATGGCACAATTATATTTAGTAAACAGTGACATAATTTCGGACAAACAATATTATTTCGAAGTTATTGTTACATAATCTCGTAACTACGGCTTGATTCTAGCCGTAGTCAAGAGTTTTCAAAAAGGCACCGACGGTTTATCAAAACATAACGTTTGGCAAACCAAGAATACACTTCTAGCACAAAATTCGTTGCTATTATATAAACTCATTCATCACTCTAAAATGATTTTTGAAATATGGGTAAAGAAAGAAGCCTATCCAGTGGAACATTGGATAACAAATTAAAGAAGATAAAACGAAATTTCGTGTTTGTGTTGATATTTTAATCCGTGTGAAATATAGGCAAGTGACATTACAAACTGCTTGTAAGCGATTGTACAATGAATTCATAAGGGAATTGTCATTAGCCAAACGATTGTACATAAAAACTGTCAAAATGCCGACACTTAAATCAGAAATTTTATTGGAATGGACATCATTTCGTCTGAATCATGTTAGTAGTGAAAAAATACATACAAAAAGGCATTTAATTTTGGGAATAAACAATACGACGAATGTTTAAAAAGCGATAAAAATGGCAATTTTATGTGGTGAAAATCATGTTCCAATTTTCCCTACCAAATGATCAAGGCATTTTTTTGTGGTTTAAACAGCTCATACCGGGCGCATATGAGGACGACGCCTTCCATGTTTATTCAAGATTACGACATTACAACACAATATAAGATATATGTTGAAATAATTATCAATCATAAACTTTTTCTTACCTATGTCAACCGCTGGTGTTTACCAAGTTGCATTTCCTCGTTGTACAAACACACAAGATATCACTCAAAGACAAGCGTTTACACACTTCCGCTCCTACACTGTGAATGGTAGGCCTATTCAGAATAGTGGCATCTTTATCCGTGACCTTAGTCCTTCTTGTTGCTCATGACATTCAAAGCCAGAGTTATTTTCCAATTACCATAAAAGGGTAAGCCACCCTGTGTAATATTTAGACATAAAATCATAGGATTGTATTTTATGGATTTCTACAATAAATCATTTTCATTTCATATGCTAACCAAATAAGCGCAATTTCCTTAATAGTGTAATATCAGTACTTTCCCAAACAAATACTAGTACTTGATTTTGTAAGCCTAAAAGAACTGTTTGCCTTCACCCGTTTTTTCATGCTTTCTTAGCTATGACTCATGATGACATATTTGTCAGAAATTTAGATCCGCTTTCAAATTGGACCAGCTTCAGGTTTTGTTATGCAAGAATTGAGTAATCATTTTGTTTTCGCATTTTTGATATTTTATGTTTTACTTTGCTTTGTTGTATATATATATATAATTATTTATACATGTATGTTTTATAAATGGTTGCAGAGGTCCACTGATAAGACGCGGTTGTCCCATCTGTGTAGCCTCGTAAATTAAAGGCTTTATTACTTTAATTTAGCGTTAATTTATGGGGCAAAATCGACACATGGCCCTGGTTTCTCGAAAAAAAACTTAAGTATATACTCATGAGCACATGCTAAACTTCAAAGGAATACAATCCAACGTTGAAGGGTATTCAATTGAAGTTCACGCGGACTTCGTGCGATTTGGACACGGTGCTCAGATTTGAGTCTGAGAACGTTACTGTACTTAGTTGTTGTTTTTTTTTTCGAGAAACCGGGGGCCCGTATTACTAAGCATCTTACGATCAAGTTTGTTTGTGTAAACTGTGTAACAAGACATCTGATTGCACGAGAAATCCGACTGAGCAAATCAGGGCTGTTGTTAAAAGTAATTTTGCAAAACTCAAACTTACGATCGTTAGTAAAACGGGCTCCGGGTCCTGGAGAGTATAAAACACGAGAAAATGGTTAAGAAACCAAAACAAGATCAACAAATTTGTTATTCGGCCCTAACGTGACGTAACGTAACATTGTTTCAGACAGCGGCAGGAAAGGTACGCAATATAATTACAGTCAACACTCATTATGTCGACATCGGATAAGTCGAATTTTCGCTTAAGTCGAAGTTTGAATCTAGTTCCGTCCTAATCTACTGACAATTTTTCAAAACAAAATAATTTCGAACTGAATGTAGCCATTAAAATATAGTAGGAAAAGGATAGAAATTGCTCGACACGAGCAATTTCTTTCCTTTTCCTACTATATTTCAATAATATTCGTACTTGATAGATAAGTTTCAAAAACGGTCAAATATCAAATTCTCGAAGCCGAACAAAATCGGATGAGTCGAACTCCGGATATGTCGAGGTATTTTGACGTCCCCTCCGACTTCAACACACCGAGTGTCGACTGTAGTTTAGTTGTAAGCTTTAGAACCATTACAACGCATAATTGGACACATAATTGGCCTTTAACCCATTACAGTACAGTGACGCCTTTTAACATGAATTTGAAATTTGCTTATATATCTTAGTTAAGAAAATGCTGAGACAAATGAAGAAACTTCTTAAAAAAAGAAGATGCTCAAAAGAATCTTCTTCGTTTTGATTTTTATCATATTACTAGTATTTAGTAAACTCTTTCTATTACAGGCAACAAAACAAGGTTTTATTTGGGGGAATGGTTAATGCATATGAAACCAACACGGGTTCATATCATAGTGTACCTGCGTGTAAGGGCAGTCTGATCTTGATCCATTCTTCTCACAGTGAGTTCGTACACGCAAAGAGAAAGGCAATTAGAGAGCAACATGGTTCTTGATCAAACTGTGCATATGCACAGGCTAATCAGAGGTGCATTCTTTAGAGCGAGATTTTTTAAGATTTCTTAAGATGTTTTTGATACAGCGTTTTTGAGACCGAGATTTTAAGCGAGGTGTTCCGAATGTTCCATACTTCGTACAAATGACGTCATCATGACGTCATTTGTATGAAGTATGGAGCATTCGAAACTCCGCGGTTTATGAATCATGGAGCATTTGGAACAATTCGGTCAATTCTATCCAATATAGATTCTACAGAATTTACCAAGGGGTTCCGAAATAAGTATAGAGCAATGGCGGCCCCCAGTGATCGTCTTAAAAATCTTGCTCAAAAGAGCGCTTTATCCTAAAACATCTTAAGAAATCTCAAGATATCTCAAGAAATCTCGCTCTAAAGAACGCAGCTCTGGATTGACATCGGTCTCCAAAGATACGAGCGTACTCGCCCATATCCCGGCTCCATTATAGCAACAATGATTACAGCCGACATTCGTTGTGTCGAAGTCGGTTTGAGTTTGAGTTTATTGGGGTTTTACGCCGTTTTCAACTACCAGGGTCATATCGCGGCGGCTGGAACACCTAACCATGGATTCCTGTCGTTTCTCAAACCAGTACTACCACAACACCCTTACCGAGCCTCCAGCTGCTCTCCCACTTAGGTTAACGATTTCAAACCCATTGGTGGGTGACAATTTTGTCAGAAAGGGTATTAGCCGCGGCCGGGTATCGAACCCGGGACCTCTCGAACGAGGGTCAGATGCGCTACCAACTGCGCTAAGGCCGCGGCCGTGTTGAAGTCGGAGGGGCCGTCAAAATACCTCGACATATCCGGAGTTCGACTCATCCGATTTTGTTTGGCTTCGAGATATTTGATATTTGACCGTTTTTTAAACTTATCAAGTGCGAATATTATTGAAATATAGTAGGAAAAGGAAAGAAATTGCTTGTGTCGAGCAATTTCTATCCTTTTCCTACTATATTTCAATGGCTAAATTCAGTCCGAAATTATTTTGTTTTGAAAAAAAATGTCAATAGATGAGGATGGGACCAGATTTGAACTTCGACTTAAGCGAACATTCGACTTATCCGATGTCGACATAACGAGTGTCAACTGTATATCAAAGCAGTCTAAGTATAGCTCACAATAAATGACCTGGCAGAGCATCTCTATCTGATAAATAGAAATGCTGTGCCCAGCAATTTGTAATACATAACTAGACTTTAACTTGTGCAAAAGATAACATATTGATGCTACATTACAATACATGTTATAACAAACGAAGCATTTTCATCTGGTTGTCTTGGATAATTTTTGCCGCTGGTATTTGAACGTTTCAATGTTTTAAGTTATTCATGGTTCGTGTCTTGATCTGAAAAAAAAAACAAGAAGAAATATTTTGATAACATTTATTAAAAGCCACACCAAGATTGTTCCAAATTGAAATATTCATCAAATGATATAATAGACGTTGATCGAATTATAAAAAAACCTTGAAAACGTTCATTATGACAAAAGAAGATAATATGGTGCTAGATAGCAATATTTCCTTTTGTGTCATTATTTTCAATGCTTTACTGTACAAAAAAATCGTCGTCAGAAACAACCAATTTTTGAGACCCCGGAAATGGTTGAATGTACATGTAACGTATACCGCGTAATATATATTGAAATACTGAAATAGTATTCCGTTGATGTTATTGCAAAACCTCGTATCTACAGCTTTAATTAAGCTGTAGATACGAGGTTTTGCAATGACACCGACAATTCCTACTAACCTGCCTTTTGAGCTGTTGTCGGAGTACAACAAAGTCCCATAATTCCATGCTCCGGCGTTTTGTTCCAGCTCCTATCGGAGTACAACAAATCCCCAGAATTCCTCGATCCGGAACATTGCTCCAGCATTTGTCGGAGTCTCCAGCACATTGGTTGTCGGAGCCGGTCACGTCACATGTCTGCCAGGGGGTTGCTGGTTTGAACTCCGGTGGGCAGTTCGTAGCAGCTGTTGAGTAAATTAAATACATTTTTTTAAACTTTTTAACAAGAATATACATGTAGTACAAAATGTAAAGAAATAGCACAAAACGAACATTTTCCTTTTTCAAACTTTACTCTAATAGATGCATGTATGCTCTTGTAAGGTTTACGAACTGAGAATGAAATGCAGAACCAAAGGCGAAATTTGAAAAGTGCCAGCAATTCCTAAATTGTGTTATATTTCCATTCCATATACAAACAGGAGAATTTTGTATGGTTAAGAATTTTGAATTAGTGCATACTTATGGAAATATTTGACAAAATGTTCAAAATTGCCTCCCTTGCATAAAATTATGAATATAGAGTAAAATAATATTTGTAAATTGTTTTCTTCTTGAAGCATAATCTTGAAATCTGGCACGGTGAATCAACTTATGTGAAGTGTATTTACAAGTGTGTGTAATTTGATGCATTTCGTATGGCTAGAAAGTGGTGTTTTCATATTCAGTTCGTAAACCTTAAATGGATATGCACGTATCTAGCATACATGTACATGTATTTTATTAGCATTTATGAAGACGAGAACTGATTTATTCGACTTCGACAAATTCGATGTTGAGATTACGAGCACTATCTGTTTATCACAGCTTTTTACATTTTCTTAAACAACTACATTCTAAATAGCTGCAGAGGATAATACAAATGAGCCGGAATCTGGAAAAACGTCCCTTATAGCATTTGGGAAAGTCGTGTTTAAAGACCAGCCTGTGTCTAAGTGGAGGGTGACAGATATCTAAACTACTCTCAAACGGTTGCTACATGCCATGAAAAAGCTATAGGAGAACAACATGGTCCCTGATCAGACTGCGTGTATACGCAGGCTGATCTGGAACCATGTTGGGCTCAAAAGCCTTAAAGGACTCAAATGCTCAAATGGCTCAAATGTTTATTAGAAGCAGTAAATTCGTGTTAAACAATGTGGAAACATGGTAACAAAAAAAAAATAAATCATGGTTTTACAATGCCTCCTGTTGAGTTTTCTTTGTGACGACAAGAACTATTCGTTGCTTTTCAACAAAAAAGCTCGTAACTGCAGCTTATTTTAAGCTCCAATTACGAGGTTTTTATTGAAAACCAGCATATTGCAGCAATGCTTCGATTGAAAAATGTGCAGTGGTAACACGTTGGACTTGTAGCCCAAGGGTCACAGGTTCGATCCCCGCCTCTCCAGTCTTTCTGGTGAGACTTTAAACCGAGGTCCCGTCTCCATATGACCTTAGCTGTTGAGTGGGACGTAAACCTCCATTAAATCCAAATTAATCCTTTCCCAAACGACACAATCTTAGGGTGATCTACTTTAACAACTGCCACAAAAGACAAAATCGTTGTTACTAAAGATAGGATTTGTGTAAAATATGGCACAGAAAATATTGAGACAAAAGGAGAAACTGTTGGTTATCAGCAGTTTCTTCTTTTGTCTCAATGTTTTCCCGAGCCATTTCTATTAGGGATGTCAAAACCAGGTCTTGTTTGGGAAAGGGTTAAATCGATTGAAAAAAACTCTTCTCACCTCTGTAACACCGGCCTTGATGACAATACAATGAGTACGTGCATCTGTGCGTACCATCTGGACAGGCATCCGCAACTGGTCCACCTAAAACGGCATTACAACACGGTGTATAATCACATGACTCAGGAATTCCGATAATCTTCAATATCCTTTTTAATACTTGACCAATTCGAATTCGGTTTGAAGCTGAGAAGGTGGGAACACGCCAGGAATAAGCTGGACGTGTTGGATATTTAAAGAATCAACTGATTAAAAAGTTCTTGAAGATAAACCAAAATTTTGGTTTATCTTCAATAACTTTTTTATTAGTTGATTTTTAAGTATCCACCACGTCCATCTAATGCGTGACGTCTGTCCACACTCTCTGCTTCAAACCGAGTTAAAATCGATCCAGTATTTACAAAATGATTCAAAATTTTCTGAAAATATTGTATCACGTGATTATCCATCTGAAATGGCATTACAAGGAGATTTTCAAACGAAATATTCATGTCGTCGGTGGGAGGTAAAAACCTTGTAACTCAAGCTTGACAAAGCTGGAGTTACGAGGTTTTTACTTCCAATTGACGATGATTTTAATAATTATCCTTCATTTTTGGTATTCGTGATTTAGAATGTTTGATATACTTAACTAATACATCCGTTTCCATGGGCGGATCTAGAGGGGGTCGGGGGGGGGGGGGGGGTCCGCCCCCCCCCCCCTCACTGGCATTGGTCGTAAATTAGATTTTGACTATATAAATTTTGCGTAATAGTGGAGCGGATAAGTGCCATTTTTTGGCAAAATCGTGCAAATGGTGATACAAGCACCAAATTTGGTGTGGTGGTACTAGAAGGGAATTGGAAAATTTTGACCCGATGGGCCATTGAAAAATCCAAAATGGCGGCTATTTTTCAAGATGGCCGCCTAAATGAACCTTTGAAAGGGCTATATCATAAAATTTGGAACCACGGTTTTGATTTAGACCAGTTATGGAGCTAAGTTTTGATAAAATCTCATGTATAATGATTTATTTTATCCATTTGTATAAATAAAACAAAACGGCTGCCTATTTCAAGATGGCCGCCAAGAATGAAAGTCCTCATATTTTTATTAAATGATTGAAAAAAATAATGTTTCACTTTTATACAAATAATTTTTCACATTATCTTTCATTTTTTCTTTTATTTTAAGACGGTCTTGAATAATTGTTCTGTACTTGTATTTTTGGGGGGTGTCAGGTACAATGTAGAGATAGTACCTTTGACATAGTAGTCAGCCAATCCGACGGATCGACTACTGGCACTGGTCCTCACTCCTGTCCTAACTCTTCACCTTCACCTATCCCGTGGCGGTTGCCGTTGGGGCGCTGTGGATGACCTAACAACCAGTTCTCTCCAACCATCTCTGTCCTTTGCTTGTTTGACTGCCTCATTCATTTTCAGTCCAGTCTATTCTGTGATGTTATCCAAGGGCGGATCCAGGGGTGGGGTCAGGGGGTCATGACACCCCTGGAATTGGCCGAAAATTGAATTTTGACTATATTACTTCACATTTTAAGCCATCATTTGGGTTTTGACCCCCCCCCCCTGGGAAAAAGCCTGGATCCGCACCTGTTATCTTCCCATCTTTTCTTCTGCCTTCCTCTCTTTCTCTCTCTTCTAACTGTTCCTTGGAACACCGTCTCGACAATTCCCTGTCCTCTGGTTACGTGACCAAACCATCTGAGTTTACGCTTTTTGACTGTAGTAAGCAGATTGTAGTATGGACCTATAGATTGTCGTATTCTGTGTTTTTTCTTCTTCGTTGGTTATGTGATCTTTGTAAGATTTGCCCAGCAGTCTTCTGTAGCATCTCATTTCTGTGGCCTTAATCTTTTTCTCAGTTTCTGCTGTAAGGGTCCATGTTGCACAGGCATATAGGAATACAGAGTGGACAAGGGAGTGCATGAGTCTTATCTTGGAGCCAAGTTTGATGGGTTTACCTTTCCAGATGGTGTTAAGCTTAGATAGGGGTACAGCTGTCACAGCTGTCACAGCAATCCTGGCCGATATTTCAGGTTTAGATCCCTCATCTGATATTAGTGCACCTAGGTATTTAAAGTTCTTTACGGTTTTAAGTTTTTCTCCGTTTGCGATGATATCAGTCTGAATTCCATGAATGTTGTTTGTCATGAGTTTGCTTTTGTTTGCGCTGATTTCCATACCGTAGTCTGCAGAGGATTCGTCGTGTTGGTCTTCTAGTTTATGTTCTGAGCCTGTCAGTCTGTCTATATCATCAGCTAAGTCTGCAAGTTTGTGAGCGTTCTGCCGCCAATGCTTACTGTTCCTTCATGATTTTCAAGTGCGTCGGTCATAATTCTTTCTAGGAAAATGTCGAAAAGCGTTGGCGAAAGCAGGCATCTTTGTCCTACTCCAACTGATGTTCTGAACCATTCACCAATTTCTCCGTTTTGGTATACTGCTTTACTGGCCTTGTCGTACAGATTTTGTATGACTTGGTTACTGTTGATGTTTTAATGATTCATAGTAGCCCAAAGTGTGGCATGCCAGACTCTGTCAAAGGCTTTCTTGAAATCTATAAATGCATTGTAGAATTCTCTCTGATGCTGTAGATATCTTTCACATAGGATCCTGAGGTTGAAAATCTGCTCAGTGGTGCTACGTCCTCTAAATCCTGCTTGCTCTTCTGCTACGATTTTCTCTATCTGCGGTATGATAATTGTTGCATTGTTGTAAATTGCCTTTCGTTGGTAGTGTGATCACTAAGGACTGGGTCCATTGTGTAGACCATTCTCCTGTTTCACAGATCTTCCCAGGGCATTGGTCATTGCATCACCACAAGCCTGTAGTAGTTCCCTCGGGATGTTATCGGTTCCTGATGACTCTCCTTTCTTAAGGGCCTTCACTGCTTCCTCCGATTCTGCTCGAAGGAAGGGAAAGTTGTCTGTATCTGATGACAAGATTGTGTTGAGTTTTTTTTTTAATCTCCTGTTGTGCAGTAGGAGTACGGCTCCGAGGCATATTCTGTCCATCTGTTCAAAGTGTTCTTATTTAGGATGGTGCTTTGCCGATTTTTTTCCCCACTGGTGAGGTCTTTTGCTACTTTGTAGGCCTTTTTGGTGTTGTTGGCTTTGAGACTTGATTCAATATTGCTGCATTGCGCTGCAAGCCAATCCTCCTTTGCCTTTAATATACTCATCTTAACCAGTTTGTCTGCTTGCTGGTACTTATTGGCTCCTTCACTGCTACCATACTTGGACTGCTTCAGGTCTCTCCTTTGGTCGCTTGGCTTAATATGTCTGGTGTTACCCATGGCTTCTTGATGGTCCGTTGTTTACATGTACCCAGAACTTCATTGGCCGTCTCCGTCACAACGTTGTTGAATGTGTCAATGAAAGTATCTGCGTCTATGTCGTCCGCACCAAGTAGCAGGAGTGGGGCAAACTTTCCGCCAATTGTGGCCGCGAAGACACACGCCACTTCTGGGTCTCTCAGTTTCTCCAGATCAAACTTTATTCTGGTGGGAGCCTTTAACTCTTTTGCTTTCTTATGGTGTAGGCGGAATGACATCATGACAAGCTCATGGTCACTGTTGATATCCGCACCAGGGAAGCTACGTGTTCTGGCGATATTGACTGATGTGTGGAAACGTTTTTCATCAATATGTAGTCTATTTGGTGGTCAGACCCAATTGGTTTGTGCCCGGTCCATCGTCTGGACGCTTTGTGCGGGTGGAACGTGTTGGTCACTTTGAGATTGTCGAGTGTTGCGAACTCGAGCAGTCTAAATGCTCTATCATTTGTCTCCGAGTTGCAATAGGGTCCACATGTTCCTTTCAGGTCTGGTTGTGCATCTTCTTCAATCTTTGCATTCCAGTCCCTTTGGACAACCAGAATATCTTTCTTGGATGTTTCTTCAACTGCTTGTTGTATTTGGTCATAGAATTCTTCTATTTCTTCATCAGAGTGTGTAGTGGTTGGTGCACACACTAAGTCTTGTTAAATTGTAAATTTAAAATGATGACCTAAGGCATATGGTGATGAGCCTGCTGGATATTGGTCGACATCTCATCACTGAACTAGCTGAGTTTTAATGCCATAGGAAACACACATCTTCTTCGTGTCTATCGTTTCTTCCACTGAAGTAGACCTTCATGGGTCGTTGTTTCTCCCATGCCTTTCCATCTCATCTCGCAAATTCCCAAAACATTCCATCTGTATGTGCTCATAGTATACTTATGTGTTAGTTCCTCAAGCTTGCCAGGAGCATTTGGTGTCCTAACATTCCATGTACCAATTACTGAGTTGTTATTTCTGGCACTGATTTCGTCTTTACTGTTATCATTGGTGGCACCAGTAGTATATTTCCCACTTCCGTCCTGGTGCCTGGCGTTGTGGCGGTCCTTGATATTCCGAGCGACGACCGAGCTGGCTTAAAAATTGTTCTGGTATTGTCCATTTTGTAGCAAATCTATGGCAATGACGCCTGGTGGAGCCTATCCCTCTCCAGGCCTGACCACAGCCAACTTCCCCTATATCAAGGGTTCGCCCTGGCCACGGACACTTAGCCTAACTCTTACTTATTCCCAAAGAGGACCTGGTTTTCACGTTCCTAATGTTTAAAGTTTGAGAAATCATTGAAGCAAATGAAAAAAAAATGCTGATAACCATCACTTTCTTCTTTTGTCGCAATATTTTCTGTTTTGTTTTCTATCCAAATTCTTTCTTAATAGATATTCATCTTGTCGTCTAAAGCAGCTTCCAAATCACTGCAGTCCGATTTTTGTTGTTTGGGAAAGAGTTAAGATGATTTCCTTCGTTCAATATGTTAATGAGATGTTAACGCAATTTTGCATCTGCTTGTTTGTTTTAGGTTAAGTAAGTTTGTACAATGAACGAGAGTCAGGTATTCGTTTTTTCCAAAATTCATTACCTTACAGAAATTTGCCGCTCACTCTATTCGACTATCACTCATCATATCGTACATATTAGACTTTGTGAAATGTAAATCTAAATATACAATCACAAGAAGCATATTCAAGATAGTCATACAAATAGCATTAATATAACAAACAGTGTAAAATGTGAAATTGAAACATCGTTTTTTTACCATCAAATGAAATTTTAGAGTTTTCCAGCTTGGCGGCCATCTTGAAATAGGCGGCCATGTTGTTTTATTAGTGCTAATGGAGAAAACAAATCAAAACACATACGAGAGCATCAAAATTGTGCTTTGAAACTAGTTTAACTCATAGCCTTAGACCCAAATCTATTGACACTGCCTTTTTGAAGCATCAGCTTGGCGGCCATCTTGAAAAATGGCCGCCATATTAGATTTTTCAATGGCCCATCGATTCAAAAAATTTCTATTGCTATAAGGTACTACCACACCAAATTTGGCGCTTGTATCATCATTTGCACGATTTTGACCTTTATCCGCTCCACTATAACGTTACATATTTATTACGTTTTAAGCCATAATTTGAGCTTGGACCCTCCCCCCTGGAAAAAAATCTTGGGATTGGACCCAAACTGGAAAAAAATCTTGGATTTGCCCTTGGTTTCATCGACGTAACTCTAATATGCATGTGTATGTCGTCGAAGATGCTGAAATGCCCCACCCACACGATGTTGTTTTGAATAGTGACATTATTTTCTGCATGTTTGATATTTATAGGTCGGAACATATAAGACCAGAGTTGTATTCAATTTAACGTGACGCGGACGGAAACAGGACATTGTATAATTTCAAGCAACTTATATGTGATTTTACAAGAGTAACTGTTTCATCTAGTTCTATACTTGATCTTATTTTAGTTTCAGATTCTGATAAAGCTCTTCAATCAGGAGTTGTAACTACATGTTTAAGTGATCACTTTTTAGTATTTTGCACTAGGAAAGTATGTAAAAACTTCATTGGTAAGCATAAGACAATTACTATCAGATCATGTAAAAATTACACTAAAGAATCATTTCAGTTATTGTTGCTGTCTGCTGACTGGTGTCCTGTCCTACTAAGTGACTGTGTCTGTGAAGCATGGCTATCCTTTAAATCTATTTTTCTAGAAGCACTTGACATTGTTGCACCAGTGAAAGAGATCAGAATCAAACATCGATCAGAGCCCTGGATAAATCCAGAAGTCCTTGAATGCATCAAATCTAGAGATAGGGCATGGTCAGTATATAGAGCAAACAGAACTGATTCCAACTATGAACTTTTCAAAAATTTACGGAACAAGGCTCAATATTCTATTTTCAAAGCAAAGAAAAATTATTTTAAAGATACTTGTAAAGAATATAAAAATGATTCTAAAACACTATGGAAATGTCTTAAAGACTTGGGAATGCCATCTAAGAAAGGTTGTTCATCTTCATGTGACAGTATTGCATTAAACTTAGATGGTAATTTATGTTTTGATAAACAGAAAGTAGCAACTAGTTTTAATGCTTTCTTCACTACTGTAGCAGCTAAACTTGTATCAAATCTACCTGTCCCGTCTTTAAAGTTTGACAGGAAATTTGTAAATTTGTTTTATTCTGAAAAGAGTGTAATAAAAAACAGTTTCTCTTTTTCATTAGTCAATGAAAATACTATTTTGAAATATCTCAACAAGCTACATGCAGACAAATCTACTGGTTTAGATGGTATTCCTGCACGTTTCATTCTTGATTGCTCATCTATTATTGCTGGTCCTTTAGCCCATGTGATTAACCTTTCTTTAATTCAAGGTATTGTTCCACCTGACCTTAAGTCAGCTAGAGTTGTCCCCTTATTTAAAAAGAATGACAAGACTGATGTAGGAAACTATAGACCAGTATCAATTTTAAGCGTTGTTTCAAAAATATTTGAACGAGTGGTTTTTGACCAAGTAGAGTCGTATCTAAATGATAAAAATATTTTGTATGATCTTCAGTCTGGTTTCAGGAAGGGATTTTCGACAGACACCTGTCTTATTCATCTTTCAGATTTCATAAGACAGCAAATGGACAAAGGCCATTTTGTGGGAATGGTGTTACTAGACCTACAAAGGGCCTTTGATACAGTTGACCATTCTATTCTTATCATGAAACTGGAAGAAATCGGATTCGGTAGCGATATCATCAGTTGGTTTATGTCTTATCTTACTGACAGGAAGCAACTTGTTGACATAAACAAAACTCAGTCTTCTTTTGAAAATATAACTTGTGGTGTCCCGCAAGGTTCTATTCTTGGTCCCCTGTTATTTTTGATATACGTGAATGATATGTCTGCTGTTATAAAAAACAAACTTCTTCTTTATGCAGATGATTCCGCTATTTTAGTTTCAGATAAAGACAGGTCGTTTGTCGAAAATGCGTTGTCTGATGACCTTAATGCAGTGAGATCCTGGCTTATAGATAACAAGTTGTCTTTACACCTAGGGAAAACTGAATCCATTCTTTTTGGTACAAAACAAAAGTTAAAATCAAATAGTAAAATAAATGTTGTTTGTGATGGTAATACTATCAATTCTACTTCACATGTGAAATATCTTGGTGCAATTCTTGACCAAAGTTTATCTGGTGAAAATATGGTTAGTTCTCTATTGCAGAAGGCGACAGCAAGACTCAAGTTTCTCTATCGTAAGAATAAGTTTCTCTCGTTGCATACTAGAAAATTGTTAGTTTCTGCATTAATTCAGTGTTATTTTGACTATACATGTGTCTTCTGGTATTTTAGCTTAAACAAAAAATGGACTGATAAACTCCAGGTACTTCAAAACAAAATTATTAGATTCGTTTTAGATTTGCACCATCGGTCTCGTATTTTAGGTACACACTATAGGACATTGAACTGGCTTCCAGTTAGCAAAAGAGTTGAAGAAATTACATTGCTACATGTTTACAAGATAAATCAAAGTGCTGAGAGCACTGTAATTGGACGTCTTTGATTGATTGAGCGGGATTGTACATGAACGAAAGATATTTTATTCATTCTTCTGTGTTTAATTCTATAAGATCGGTTTCGGACATACGAAATCGGCTTTAATACCAGAAAACCCTTCTCAGGCTTCAAATTGATTTGATTGCCGTTTCAAGACAACTGATTTGTCGCTATGAATAATCACTATTAATTTGATTACCAAATTCAATTAAGGCCATGCGATTAGCACTTTTGTCTTCTTGTTTCGGTTTATTATGAGTATTGTTGTCAGTTATACTTTTCATTGATTTTAAAAAGTACGCTACAAAGCAATTTATTCAAAATGTAAGCCAACGCGCTACATAAATGAAAGCCGCGATAGCTCACTTAGCAGAGCACTCACCTTGTACTCTTTACACATGTTATATCCGGAAGGCCCTGGGTTCGAATTCTACTCAGACATTGTTCTTTTTAATCATCTTTTTTATACGCCGCCGGAGGCGGACGTATATTGGCGTCATCTTCTCCGTCTGTCCGTCCGTCCATCCGTCCGTCCGTCCGTCCATCCGTCCGTCCGTCCATCTGTCCGTCCGTCCGTACGTCCGTCCACTTTTCTTGTCAACGCAACTCCTCCTAAGTTTCTGGCTGGATCTTCTTGAAACTTGGTCAATGTTATCACCTCTATTGGTAGATGTGCATGAAGGAAGGATTTTATGATTCGTTGATTTTTGCCAGAGTTATGCCCCTTAAAAACTTAGTCTCTGGGGCTTATTGAAATTGCAGCCTTGTCAACGCAAGTCCTCCTAAGTTTCTAGCTGGATCTTAATGAAACTTGGTCAATGTTATCACCTCAATTGGTAGATGTGCATGAAGGAAGGATTTTATGGTTCGTTGATTTTTGCCTGAGTTATGCCCCTTAAAAACTTAGTCTCTGGGGCTTATTGAAATTGCAGCCTTGTCAACACAACTCCTCCTAAGTTTCTGGCTAGATCTTAATGAAACTTGGTCAATGTTATCACCTCAATTGGTAGATGTGCATAAAGGAAGAATTTTATGGTTCATTGATTTTTGCCAGAGTTATGCCCCCTTAAAACTTAGTCTGTGGGGCTTATTGAAATTGCAGCCTTGTCAACGCAAGTCCTCCTACGTTTATGGCTGGATATTAATGACACTTGGTCAATCACCTCAATTGGTAGATTTGCATGAAGGAAGGATTTTATGGTTCATTGATTTTTTCTAGAGTTATGCCCCCTTAAAACTTAGTCTCTGGGGCTGATTGAAATTGCAGCCTTGTCAACACAACTTCTTCTAAGATTCTGACTGGATCCTTATGAAACTTGGTGGATATTATTACCTTAATTGGTAGATGTGCATGAAGTAAGGATTTTATGGTTCATTGATTTTTGCCTGAGTTATGCCCCCTTTAATCTTAGTCTCTAGGGCTTAATGATATTTCAGTCTCGTGAACGCAATTCCTTCCAGGTTTTTGACTGGATATTTATAAAAACCTTTTTGTGAACACAACTTTTTACAGGTTTTTGTGTGAATATTTATAAATCCTTGTCAATGTCATTTTTTGTCTCAAGTTTTATAAGTGGCGGCGTATATTGTGACCATGGCACTCTTGTTCGACTTCTATCTCCACCATCGTTGGCGAAAAAACGACCGCAGTGATTTAGAATCGATCTTAACACAAATTCAACGAAATAAAGTAATGAAACGCCGATCATTTACATACAATTCCGCTCAATCAATGAGAGGCGTCTAAATATAGTGCTCCAAGCACTTTGATTTTTATTCCTGTTTAGAGTAAAAAAAGAAAAAAACACGGTAGCAGTTTTCCCTGGTTGTGGTTACAAAACAAATTCAATACATACTTTTCCTGAAACAAAATACCAGATGAATTGGAGCACCTAACCATGGATTCCTCATACAAGTACTACCGCAGCATCCTTACATCTACAGATGTGCATAAAAAGAAGAAATTGGGAACGTGCCGTCGGGAAAATGGCAGTGGAGTACAATAAGCAATTTAAATGTTCATATCATTATCAACGAAAATTTGAGAATAGCAATGTCCCTATCTGTAAACATATTCATACGATCATCCAGGTACCATCTGTTGCAGACCCATTCCTTCATCTTCTTAGCTCAATACACGTAAACGGGTCGCTTAAACGAAATAAATACAGTTCGCTGTCACTTAGTCTTATACTAGTAATAATCATTGTTGTCATGACCATTGATCAGTATGTAAATAGGTCATGATACTGTCGAATATCAGTGATACAGATGCTGGAGAAAAAAAAACTCGTAAGAGCAACTATTTTTCTGAATAGGTGGATTTCACTAGTGTCTCATCTGAGGCTGTTCAGATGGAACCCCGATTTGTCATCGAGTCGAACCCGAGTTGCGAAATGAACTCACTCCCCGGTAATCAATTTCAAAACCCTGGTTCCAAAGTACGTCTCGTGGAAACCCCGTTCCGTTATAGTTGTCGCCACATCGTATGGCACAATGTTTATGTTTTGTTCAAATGTAATTGAACGTTAAAGAAAACATAAACACGTGCCATACGATGTGGCGACAACTGTAAATATGTCAAAGACTTAAACAACAATGATCAAAGAAAAGGAACCTATCATACACAATACGTGCATTAAATTGGGTAATCATTCTAAAATGTGTGTTTTCAGTAAACACATCAAGAAAAACAAACGTTTTACAGAAGAAATAATCCGAACTGGTTTTGAACCAACGGCGTTCCAAATTTCAAACTGAAAAAAGGTTGCGAGGTTAATCCTTTCCCGTTTGAGCTATCGCTGCTGATGATGATATAGGGTGTCTGTTTACATTATAACCATAGTGTATGCATGTATCGCTTTCTAAAGATCTTACCCTTTACACAATAAATATTACGAAAGTCAAAAAACTACAAGAAAATGATTAAATCGAAAAAAGATCGTAAAGTTGGTTAAGACGTGGCATGAATTGAATCGGCCAATGAATCTTATAGTATTTGTTAGAGAACACATAGAAAGTAGGAAAAGATACGACATTTTTCCTGTATGGTCGCAAAATCTATTTTGAATTTTGGTCAACTGGCAATTGAGTCTGAGAAAGGGTTTTTTGGTAATGAAAACCAATTTCGCCTGTCCAAAAGTGGTTATAAGAATTGTACGTCCTTTCGGACGTCCAATTAAAAACGGAACAGCTCCTAAATATTTGTCAGAACAATTTATAGAAGCAGCCACATCACATTCTTATTGTACTAGATTTAGCAGAAATGGTTGCTTTGCTGTTCCAAAGGTAGGGACCCATGGAAGAAAGTCATTTTCTTATATGGGTTGCAGCCTTTGGAACAGCCTACCAACGACAATCAAAAATGAATCATCCATTTCGACGTTCAAAACCAGTGTCCGCAAATATCTACTGGAGTCTTTATAACAATGATTTGTACAATCTCTTTATCTGTGATATTTTGCATTTGTCTTTATTTAAAGCCATGTTCATTTTATTTGTGATAACTTAATTTAGTCATTTTAATTGTGATAACTTGATTTAACTTAATAACTCAATTTAGTAATGTTTGATATGCCTCTCTGTGTCAGCCACATCCAGACATGGGTCCACAATGGAAATAAGAGATCACGGATCTCTTTTTTGTGTCAACCCAGGTTTGGATGGGGCAGACATGGGTTATATAACATACTGTGATACTTTTTACCATTATGTTTTATAACATGTACCATGTATTGTCATCATCTTTTACCAAATAAAATCTATCTATCTATCTATTCAGCATGATGAAATAGCTAGGATAAAACTTTATGTTTCAAGGCAAATGAACTACATTCGTCAGTCAATCGTTAACTTCTGGAACGCATTCTAACATAATATCAGGGAGTCGAAAAATGAAAGTATCCATAACCAAGACCAAAACATTGGTGTTTAGCACTAACGTGATGTTACGTTACGTTGTTACCGGAACTGCAAGAAAGTTACGTGATATCGTTAGTTGGGTCGAATTTGAAACATTGATTTAGTGCTAGACGTCCGTTAGCCAGACCCCTTGAGTTTTACACTCACATGACTTCATCGTCAAAAACGCCCATATTTGACCTCATGTAACAGTTTGGACACACGCAGATTGGGGTTAGGCCCTCTTTTCTGACGAGAAAGGGTTTAATGTTAATGTCGTATACGACAGAAGACGTATGGACTGAAAAAACGTGCATGATATAGAGAGTGTCATACGGGACACTTGTTTAATAAATGAATAGCTGAAGATATGACGGCTGATCTTTTCCAGACGCGAGGGCCTTTGTCAGTCAATCATATACATGGGGACAAATACATGCTGACATTAGATCAAATTTAGCATAAAATTCGATCTTTTTATTCGAATAAGGGTAATAAAACTTTGCCAGGATTGTTCAATTTGACCACTTGTGATTGTCGTGGTAGTGCCAACGTCAAGAAAGAGTGATCACTCTCTTCTATCCTATATTTCTCCTGCAGAATGACATACTACATGTAATTATGCATACGTATGATATAATAAATTACATCACTTGACTTGTGATTATTAGGGTTTTAAGATTCAAATGAAAGTCAGGTGTAAAGTTACTTTTGCCTTTCAGTATAGTTTATATTGTAGTAGGGGCCTACACCGAAAAGGTAAAAATTGTTTATTTTGCTGACAAAAATCTTTAAAAACCTGCTTTTGATATAAGTGGTATGAAGTGGGGTGAAATTCAAGTGTTTATCTCCACATGTTTAAAAAAGATGTTGCGGAAATAAGTTACGGATATGACGTTTGCCCATTAGTATCTTAAAATCTCAACCCGGAGGACCAACCGTGAGGCAATTCTGCCGGACGGACGATTTGGCCATGGACGTTTTGACCAGGACATTTTGGCCAGGACGTTTTTGCCACGAACGTTTTGGCCACGGACCTTTTGGCAAACTATTGGAAAAAACGGACGTTTTGGCCAGATATATATTTTATGTATTTATTTAGTATTTAAGATAATTAAGCTACGCAATTTGTATTTTTCTAACATAGTAAAGTAGTTCCATATAAGGATGGTTGATAAACTGTGATTTTGTTTGAAAAATCTTAACTAGGTACAAAAAATGACTATGGCTAAAACGTCCATTTTCCTTTAGTGGTGGCCAAAATGTCGTTGCCAAATCGTCCTGGCCAAACGTCCGCTGCCAAAACGTCCTGCATTACGTAATTCTAGCCATGAAAGTTCAAAGCCATAGGCCAAACGGTCCAGGAGTACAAGAATGTACATTTCTTTCTTTGTCTCAATATGAAATCCTATACCCTACAACGTCAGCCAAGTTTTCAATTTACCGCTTTTTTGGTAGAGGACATTGCAACGATGCTACATACAAACACTCAAGATTATATGCCTTATTATTTCAGAGATGATTTCTGAGTAGTTGTGGACAGACGGACGGACGACTGGAAGGACAGACGCACAACGAACGGCGAGCGATCACAATAACTCATCCGTAGCACTTTGTGCTAAGGTGAGCTACAAATAGGAACTTGCTATATCTTAAAACACAGATAAACGAGGCCTTTGTCTGAAATTATATGTAGGACAAATCGTATTCGCGGTAGTCCACCCCTAATAAGGTTCCCGTAACGTTTGAATTATTCGGGCGCGGTCGAAAACATTCGGCGGTGGAAAGTTCCACCGCCGAATGTTTTCGACCGCGCCCGAATAGGTTGGATACGTAACGACGCCGCTCGAAAAAAATCCAATGTTTTATGAACCTCAAAATGGTCATATTGCGGGTATTCTATCTTGAGACTAAATACGTCATATACGAATTATTGAAAAAAATGCCCCTGCTTTTGATGTCCCTAACAGAAAATATTTGAGAACAGATTGGAAAAAAAGAGGAATACATGTATGTTGAAAACATCAGTTTCTGCAATTTTCTTAATATTTTCTGTAGATATATTATATTTTGCAAAAATCCTATTATGACAATACTAATTGTGTTACATGCAACATCTTTCAAATTGAAAAAGTCCAAATTATGGAAAAAAGAGAACTAAATCCTACCCTGAGCTTCAAATGCAAACATTGTCAATGCAGCCAAACAACAAAGTAATATTACAATGTTCATTGTTAAAAGCGTGCCGTCTGTATACAATTCAAAGTTCCAGCTCACAATGCACGGTGTTTGTTGCTCAGCCCTACCGTATCGTCGCTTTTCAACGAAAACCTCGCAACTGCAGCTATTAAGCTGCAGTTACGAGGTTTTCGTTGAAAAGGAGCAATATTATTTAGTAACTAACTGCAAAATTTTGTCGGTCAGTGGATGCTATACTACTGTAAGTATATGTCCTACTTTATTTTAGTCTCGGCACGCGAACGTGGGCATAATCGGAATAGATATTATGAGTTCATTGTGCAAAAAATAGATAGAGTATGTTTGGATCAAGAGTTTCTTCATTGCGTTTGTACGAGTGTACATCAGTATTTGCTGAAAAGGGGTTTCTTTATTTAGATCTAATGTATTTTGTACAAACGAATAGGGAACGATTTTATGAAGTTAACAATTACGTATTTCCGGACAAACAATAGTATTTCAATATGTTGTTAAAAAATCTCGTAGCTACGGCCTGATTCAAGCCCTATAAGTCTATTTTTAGCAAAAATTACTATTGCAATAGGCCTATACTTGTGTGAGTATACATGCACTTGGAAGAAAGATGAATGCAGGTTTAAATATATATCCCATTTATCTATCAATTATATGACTTAATCTTAGACTAACACATATTGAATAGGGAATGATCTTTATCGAGTAAATCGTGACGTAATTTCGGACAAGCAAAAAATGTTTCGTGGATGTTGATATAACATCTCGTTACTAAGGTTTGAATCTAGTCGGAGTTACGAGATAACATAACAACACCGACGGTTTATCAAAACATAACAGTAAACTATTCTTAGATAAAAAAATTATTGCTATTAGATTGCAGAAAAGACAGAACAAAAGTGATTTTACAAAAGCTGGAACCGCTATTTTATTCTTCATTTTGCCACAATCTTTCTTAAATGCTTTTCTTTCAGGCACGTCAAAGCCAGGTTTTACTTTGAATAAACGTTAACAAGTTTAACGAGGTAAGATAATGTATGTGACAAAATGAAATATTTTGATCTTGAATGGAATGTGATCCGATGGTTTTCAAATTGTCATTTTCATTGCGACACAATTTTAGAGACTTACAGTTTGAACACGGACCCAAACAAGTCTGAGTCTGGTCGAAACTGACTTATCGTATTGTTATTGTGTTTTTTTCAATAACCCTTTTCTAGCGTTGCGACTTAATTAGAGACTAAGTGCATTTCAGTGCTCATTTATCGAAGGCTGGATTCTGATTGGCTGACGCTAATAACATCCGAACATCCGACTTATTTTCAAGGTCGTTAAGCTATTTTTAATTAAAAAAAAACAACAACAAACATTTACACCACTTAAAAGACGGGAATATAGGTCACGATATATGAAATGGCATAGTAACTATATCTTGTACTAGAGAGTTTCTGTCAGGTCATTTATCAAAACCTATACAGATGAACAAAATAAATTTCACTGAATTAACAAAAAAATGGTGTCAGTGAACGCATAGAGGAAAGGCAGAAAACGCTGGTTCTCATCTTATTTCGTCGTTTTTTTTTTTTTTTGTTTTTTTTTTAAGACATCTTGAATAGAGCAAAGATGTTATTTAATATTATCCTTTTAAGACTAGACCGGGTTTTGACGTCGCAGAAGGAAAAAGGATAAAACATCGAAAGAAAAGAAGAAAATGCTGATGATCAGCATTTTCTACTTTACTTTCAATAGTTTCTGTGCAGAGATAAACACAATTTCTGTAATAATTTACGTCGTTTGTCGTTTGTGACAGCTTCCAAATTGGTCCAGCCTAACATTCTGGCATTTGGGAGAGGGTTATCCCTTTCCCAAACAAGACATGGTTTTGAGGTCCCTATGGGAAAAGGGCTAGGAAAACATTTAAACAAAAGAAGAAAATGCTGATAATCAGCATTTTCTCATTTTGTGCCAATGTTTTCTGTATCGCATTATTTAAAATTTGTGTGGTCAGTAACAGCTTTCAAATTGCAGCATTCTTAAATTTGCTATTTGGGAAAGGTTTAGACTATATGATGTGGCATAAATCTGATTGGCTGATAGCCTAGACAAATCAGCTACCCTGGATCTTGCAAATGAACCTTTCACAAACGACATTGAGAGAGAAGAATAAATTGCCGATTACCGCTGTTTTATTTTCCTTTAATATGTTTCATTCTTTAAAGTGACATTTCACATTTATTTCATTTTTCAAAAGTATGTCTTGATGCAAAGATTGTTTATTCTAATGCGTAGAAATGCTATCCGTTTTTTGAAGGTGTTATTTATAAGCGAAAAATACGCCTTCAAAGTTGAGACAGAAGCGACAAATTCTATATAAATGTGAACTGTTGTCCACAACAATTTGTTTACTTTTAGCAAAAAAATATATATTTCTCTTAGACGGTTCAGTATTTTGGCTTGAAATTTTCAGAATTTTCCTAAGAAAATATGCTCTTTCAGATTGAATAAAAGTGAAATTTAGGTAAAAATAATCGTGAAATGTCACTTTAAGAAATATACTTATCTAAAATTTCAATCGGCCCCTTGATTCTGTCACAAATAATAATTTTACTTTCTCATGTGATATAAATCACGATTCTCATTACTCATTTAATCCTTTCCCAAACGACAAGATATAAGGGCGGTCCAATTCGAAAGCTGCCACAGACGACAAATCAAATGTAGATAAAGATAGGTTTTGTGTGTTATATAGCTCGGAAAATATTAAGACAAAAGGAGAAAATGCTGACTTTCAGCAGTTTCTTTTTAAATTTGTCTCAATGATTTTCCAAGTCTTATCTAATAGAGAGGTCAAAAGCAGGTCTTGTTTGGGAAAGGATTAATAGACGAATCGCTTTCGAAGAGAAAATGTGATAATGTTGCTAAATACATAGGGTGTTTTATAATTGAAACAAGATTAAAGGGACCAATTCTAGACTATCAGAGGTAAAAAAGTATTTAAGAAATATGATTTAATTAAAATAAAGTTTATTGCCATCAAAATTAATACAAACATGAGGAAATTTTCAAAAATGGAAATAAACAGATGACAAATGGGTCTGGCCACAAGTTCTAACAACGTAGATAAAGTAATTCCCTTTTAACATACTAGGGTTATAGTCTTTATTTTTTCACGCACTGTATAACTGCTAAATTGTAGGTGCTTGCGCGCGCACAGTTCAGCCGCATGAAGGATGGCATACAAACAAATTTAAGAAATGTAAAAAAAAAATCGTATGGAATGGTCAACATGCATAGCTAGATTACAACAAATTGAAATATGTTCAAGGGCGGAGCGGGGAATCTTTTACAGGCGGGGGGGGGAAGGGGGTGGGGGGTCCAAGCCAAAATGACGACTTTACTTATGTTAGGACTATATTGGTAACGTTATAAGTGAATCCTAGCCGTTATTATAGATCTACAAGCTCTAACTATTGAAACGCACAAATTCGAATTTGCTTTAGTTTTTTTAAGTCAAAGATCAAATTCACCATTTTTTGAGAGGGGACCGGCAAATTCCGGGGGGGGGGGGGGTCAGTACCCCCCCCCCCCCTCTAGAGCCGCCCATGATGCTACATGGTGCAATCGGTAAGCGAGCTGTGTTTTTGGTTGTTTAAAAATTGTTGTATGCAGGAGACGACCTACTCTCTTTTACGCCGCTCAAACGTTTATAGTACACATGTACTAAACGATTTTTTTTAAAGAAGTCCAAAACATTGTCGGGTTCATATTGTATCATAGGCCCGGTAATCATGAGGTTACAATACGGGTCAATACGTATTGAAACGGATCGATAAAGTTTTACGGTTTTAATTTCGTATGGACCCGTATCGAAGTCCGGCTATTTGTGACTGCAATTTTGAAAACAAAATACAACCACGTTGATTTTAATATCCGTGCATAGAAACACCATATTCCGTATAGACCCGCATCGACTCGTGTACCATATCCGTACTGACCCGAGCATACCCGCAGCTGCATATCACTGTATTATTCAGACCTTCGCGAGGAGATCCGTACCATCTCCTACCAACGCGTACATGCGTTTCTGAATTCCCCGTACCAAAGATTCAATCCCTATCATAAAACATTATCTTTCAATTACAACCCTTCCAATATGCAAATTATCCCTGAAGTCATTAATCCGGCTACGGTTCAAAACAACCAAATCAGGTTCATCACCCGGCTATTAGAAATATGGATTTTAAGGTGGAAAGTCCGTAATGTGGCCACTTTGAGATTCATAAAACATCGGATTTTTCGAGCTTCGCCGTTACGTAACGGAGCTTATTCGGACCCGGTCGTAAACTTTCGGCGGTGGAAGTTCCATCGCCGAATGTTTTCGACGTCGCCCGAATAATTCCGACGTCGCGTGAATCTCATTAGGGGTGGACTACTTTAATCAAATTGTGTCTTCCTGTCTTGTAATTTTTCACATTTAAAGTAGTCCATCCCTAATGGGATTCGCGCCAGGTTGGAATTATTCGGGTGACGTCGATGGTATCAAGTGGTGGAACTTTCCACCGCCGAATGTTTACGACCGCACCCGAATAGGATCGGATACATAACGACGACGCTCAAAAAAGGCCGATGTTTTATGGATCTAGAAATGGCCACATTACGGGTATTCTACATCAGCATCTATTTTGTATACATGTATCGTCAAGTCAGAATCGCAAAGAATCCACAAATATCATACTAAATATTCGGTGGCATGTCGTCAATATGCATTTTTATACTTCCCGCCTTAACGGGTTAAGTTAATCTTTTCCAAACAATACCAGGGGCGTGTTCTTTAGAACGAGATTTCTTGAGATATCTTGAGATTTCTTAAGAAGTTTTAGTATAAAGCCTTCTTTAGAGCAAGATTTTTATGGTGCTTAATGGGGCCGCCATTACCCTATACTTCGCGCGGAACCCCTCGGTTAACGATGTAGAAACAATATAAGAGAGATTTGACTTAGTTGTTCCGAATGATCCATGGTACAATGCCCCATACTTCATACAAATGACATCATCATGGCGTCGTTTGTATAAAGTATGAAACATTTAGAACACCTCACTCGGAATAAAGTTATCAAAAACGCTTTATCTAAAACATCTTCGGAAATCTTAAAAAATCTCGCTCAAAAGAACGCGCCTCTGGTTTTGAGATCTCTTATTAATTACAATGCTTGGTATTATCTTGCTAAATGCAAAAGAGGAGAGTACAGATAAACAACATTTCCCCATTTATCTCAATATTTTCTGAGCTATATTGTGCACACTTCCTTTCTTCAACAAAGTTATTTTTGTACTATGCAGAAACTTTCACATTTGATCACCCTAAAATTTTGTCTTTCACGATAGGGTTAAAATGAAATTATCCCGTTCTCAATGTCACTTTATTGTTGCTAACCAATATGTGTTCTTGTATGTTTCTGTAAGTGTCTAAGCTGCGTAAAATATTTTCCACAAATGTCACATTCATATGGCGTTTCACCAGTATGAATTCTTGTGTGATACTCTAAGGAGCAATATTGCCTAAACCCTTTTCCACAAATGCCACATTGATATGGCCTGTCATTAGTATGCCCTCGTGCATGGTTTGTTAAGGAGGTATGGTACTTAAAACATTTTCCACAAATGCCACATTTATATGGTTTCTCCCCAGTATGCATTCTTGTGTGAGTCCTTAAGTAATCAAACTCCGTAAAATATTTTCCACAAATGTCACATTTATATGGCTTTTCACCAGTATGTATTCGTTTGTGTCTCATTAATTCACAAGAAGCTAAAAAACATTTTCCACAAATGTCACATTTATACGGATTCTCACCATTATGTATTCTTATGTGTGTCATTAAGTAACTAGCCCGCGTGAAGCCCTTACCACAAATGTCACATTCGTATGGCTTCTCACCAGTATGTATTCTTGTGTGATACTCTAAAGAGCAATATTGCCTAAACCCTTTTCCACAAATGCCACATTTATATGGTCTCTCGTTAGTGTGCCCTCGTGTATGGTTCGTAAGGGAGGTATTGTGCTTAAAACACTTTCCACAAATGTCACATTTATATGGCTTCTCACCTGTATGTGTTCTTCTGTGGTCCGCAAAGGAAGTTTGGTACGCAAAACCTTTTCCACATATATCGCATGTATATGGTTTCTCACCAGTATGTATTCTTGTATGGTATGTCAGGCCATTGGCAGTTTTAAAACGTTTGGCACATATGTCACAGTTGTATGACTTTTCTATCTTAACGTTCATTGTTCCCATCGCTACATTAAGAAAAATTGGATGGCTAAACGCTCCAGTTTCTTCATATGTAATAAACTTTGAATAAACATCTTCCAGGTAAGTCATTTTGTGGAAGAAATATTCGCAAATTCGTTATCTGAATGTTCCGCCTCAGCCAATATTATGCAGAATTATTTCTTTGTGATTTCCGCGTTCGCTTTGTTTCTGAAATAAAATAAAATGCCGATTCTAACATGAACGTGAATCCGGTAAACATATGTGACCCGTCACGCTAAAAGGGACCTTATCCTAACTCCAAAAATCCAACTTTTGACAAAATTGTCAGACTCAGCACAGGTCAACCAGATACCGTATGTGAAAAATGAACATATAATTAGATAGGGTAATTATTAGAGATTCAGACAATCACATGAAAGTGAAAAGTATCGGCCCTAGTCTGGCTGCGCGGACTGCGCAGACTGACTAGGGTCGATATTTTTCACACATCCAATAAGGTCCCTTTTAGATTAAATTCGTATATGAATTCTTTATGGTCTAGATATGACGTCATTAAATAATGATGACGTTTCAAGTTGAAAGCATCTCTGCGAAAAATGGAAAACAAAAATAGAGTCATGTATGATTTCCGTGGTGCTAAAGCTAAATAAATGTCACGTTGTGGGATGCCTATGAATGCTTTGATGTATCTCCTAAGACAACCCATTAGATTTGGTTTTGTAAATAGTGCAGAACTGTGATGTATTCCGCGACAGAAAATATGAATTAAATGTTTAAAGCGATTTTTTTTAAAGATTTTTTGTCGTGTTACCCAATTCTGTTGCGTACCACGACCTTTTATGTAGTTTTTGCTAACGGGGTTCTCTAAGTTTGATTTTCGTTCGTTTAGGGAAAAAAAACGACAAAATGAATATATTTTGTTCGTCATCATGTTCCATCGCATCTAGGCCTTTTTCGGTCTATCAAGATAGCTACGAAAACGAAATAGATACGACATTATCTAGAGTCTATAACTTTTTGGCCGCCTGTGCTAGAACCTAAAGTAGGTGGGGATTTTCTATGTATTCCCTATTAACCCCATACAATTTTTTATAAAAAGTAGCAGGGGGTGTACTCAAATTCAGTCAAATAGGAGGGGGATATCCCTGCCCCCACCTGTTAATGAAACCCCTGCATCATAATTTAAGACTGTGACGATAATTTGGCTTTTTCTTCTATTTCGCCTGCTTAGCCACCAATCTAGTTTATAGCCAATATTGCAAATTAAATATTTACAATTTCTAAGTACATGTAAATATGCAAATCAACCAATAAGAATATAAATCAAAATTGTTTGCAACATTGTTTTCAAGAGACCACTTCATATAGCTTTTTTTACTAATTTAACAATGTCGCCTTTTTTCAAATTTCTAACCTTTTGACATGTTTCAAGTTATACACAATTCAATAGATCAGACAAAAATACTTAAAATCAGCAAATTCACAAACATCCATTAAACACGAATTTCTTACTAAGCTTAGTTTCTTTTTTAATTACAATGAAGAATAAAACCAGACTTACCTACATGAGTGTAGTAAAAGAAGATACGATCCGATGTACATTTATGGGCTAATCTTAAATTTCATAAAGTGCTTTTCCGACACGGATATTTATGCGAAATGGTTGCCACACGCCTGATCTAACAATTACAAGTTTACAACGCTAGTTGACAGTTGAGAAAACATTGAGACATGGCAATTTAGTCTATCAAAAAGGTGTTAAAATGACTCTGAGTCGAAACAATCCGTCTGCGTTTTAACAAACAATCAAGCAAGTGCTAATTAGTCGAGACACTAATTCAACTTAAAGAGACATTGCAGATTTTTGACACGAATTTTACTTTTATTTTTATCTAAAAGACCATATTTTCTTGTGAAAATTCTGAAAATTTCAAGCCAAAATATTGCGCCGTTAACGAAAAATATGTATTTTTGTTAAAATTTTACAAAGAATTGTCTACAACAGTTTAGATGTATATGAAATTTGTCGTTTCTGTCTCAACTGTAGAGGCGTGTTTTTCGCTTATCAGCAATACGTTAAAAAACTGATAGCATTTATACCCATTAGAATAATCAAACTTGGCATCAAGACATACTTAAAAAAATTGAAATGGGGATGAAATGTCCCTTTAACAACAACTACAGCTACTACAACTACAACTTTTCAAAGACAAAAAATTATCTACATGTATATCCCTGGGCGTTTAGAACACCACAACGGCCATTTTCCAGAGTCTGTGTCATATCATATCGTTCACAAGTATATATCAATTGCGACGTCGGATTTATTCGTACGACGCCGTAAACATTCGGCGGTGGACCTCCCAAAATGGACACATTACGGATATTCTACCTTAACCCTTTCCCAAACAAGACCTGGTTTTGACGTCCCTATTAGAAAAGGCTCGGGAAAACATTGAAGCAAAAGAAGAAACTGCTGATAACCAGCAGTTTCTCCTTTTGTCTCAATATATTCTGTGCCATATTTTACACAAATCATGTCTATATTATCATCATTTTTGTCGTCTGCAGCAGCTTTCAAAGTGGTTCACCCTAAAATTTTGCCGTTTGGGAAAGGTTTAAAACGAATACAGAGTGACGCAAGGCTACAGATTATAAGGGGGAGGCGGTGTTACCTCTCAAAATACATTATTTCATTAACCCTTTCCCAAACAGCCAAAATTTGGACTGTTCAAATTTGAAAGCTGCTGCAGACGGCAAACTTCAGGTTGATAGGATAGATTTTTAGGTACAAAATAGCATGGAAAATAATGAGACAAAAGGAGAAAATGCTGGTTATCACCATTTTCTTGATGTCAAAAGCCTTTTCCAACCGGGACGTCAAAGCCAGGTCTTTTTTTGAGAAAGGGTTAAATCTTCATAAAATCCTATTCAATTGAATACTCACAAAATAAGGCTTGGATTTGAAGAAAACGAATTTTAGAATGTCTTCATTCTATCTTATCCGATGCTACTAAATCCATGTCAATAATAAGTAAGGCCTTAAGTCGCCTAAACATGTAGTTCCATGTCTTTCAAATTGAAAAAAATACAGCAAAGAAAATAATCAAAAGAATCGATCGACAGAACGATAAAGCGATTGAACGAACAAACAAACAATCGAACGGACAAATGAACAAACGAAATAAGGAACGATCTAACGAAAGGGCAAACGGACGCAAACCAACAACCAATGATTCAACCATAGAATGAACGAAAGAACGGACGGGCGTGGAATGAACGGACGGGTGAACCAACGAACGAATGATTGATTGCTTGCATGGCTATGTCATCATATCGAAAATCCGAAAGACGCGTAGGCCTATGTCAACCACTCGCGTGCAGGCGTCACTACGTAGTATCTAAAAATTCATAGGAAAACATCTTAAAAAACGGTTTTGAGCTGATCACCAATAAATCCTCCTTTCCTCTCAATATTTCAATCGATATGTTGTATACGAGTTCAATCTGTGTAAATAAATTTAAAATTTGAATAACAAACCTTATATTAAATATAAGATAGTAGGCCTAAAACCCGTGCGCGTTTCAGGAGTTATCCCCTCTTGAGGCTGCACACAATATAAACACGCATAAAAACAACTTTTTTCGGGTTTCAATCATGATTAATCCTGTTTACAAAAATTTACAATTTATATTCAGCATGTACTTGTATCTAAACCAATCAAATTGTGCGTTACAAAACCTTTATTTAGCAGTTAGATTGTAGAGATAAAAGGAATAATTGGAAGATCTCGGATGTTATCGGACTGTCAATTTGTGTTGATGAGCCCGGAAACAGCCGAGATGTGTCGAATGATAACGGTAAATATCATCGTGACAAAGTTAAGATAATAAGTAAAATTTATAATTGATTATAATGAGATTTGCGGAGAAATCTAGCAATTATTGTCATTTTCCATTCCGGTCAATTTTAATTAACAAGGCATTTCATTATGATACATTTACCACTTAGCGCACATTGCCGCCTTTTGACGCTCCATGATATAAAGACTTTGGAAAACATTGTGTGAAATGAAGAAATTGCTTGTGACAAGCAATTTCTCCATTTAACGCTATGCTTTCCACCCCAAAAGACCAAAACATGCACAATTAAAGTGACATTTCAGAATTAATTTACATAAATTTTTCTTTTATTCTATCTGAAAGAGCATGTTTTTTATGAAAATTCTGAAAAATTCAAGGCAAAGTATTTAACTGTTTACGAAAAATATATTATGTTTGTGTTAAAATTAAACAAATTGTTGTGGACAACAGTTCAGATTTACATGGAATTTGTCTTTTCTGTCCCAACTTTGAAGGCGTATTTTTCGCTTATTAATAACAACTTAAAAAAACTGATAGCATTTCTACGCATTAGAATAAACAATCTTTGCATCAAGACATACATTTAAAAAACGAAATAAATGTGAAATGTCACTTTAAATGAATTCGCATGAAAAAGTCGTCAGCAACATATTTGAATTTGGACTGGTCAAGAATTGCTGTTTTATGATGGTTTATTTACCTGGTATCTGAAAATAGGCCCTTATGTTATTAGAAGCCAACATGGATTCGGATTAGCACTTGAATACGTACTGTCTGATCGCGATTCTTTCTCTTTTAATCCTTTCCCAAACAAGACCTTGTTTTGACGTCCCTAACAGAAAAGGCTTGGGAAAACATTAAAACAAAAGAAGAAACTGCTGATAACCAGCAGGTTCTCCTTTTGTCTCAATATTTTCTGTGCTATATTGTACACAGATCCCTTCCTTTTTACCATCATTTTAGTTGCCTAGGACAGATTTTAAATAGGACCACCCTAAAATTTTGTCGTTTGGGAAAGGGTTTAACCCATTACCACACAACAAATATTTAGGATGTTCCAATTCGAAAGAAGTTTCAGACAGCAAAATGAATGTTGATAAAGGTAAGATTTGTGTATAATACAGGACAGAAAATATTGCGACAAAAGGAGAATAATTATGTTGATTGTCGGCATTTTCTTATTTTGTCTCAATGTTTCCCGAAGCCCTTTCTATAACAGACGTCAAAACCAGGCCCCGGTTTCTCGAAAAAACTTAAGTATAATACTCATGATAACATGCTCAACTTCAATCGAATACTCTCCAACGTTGAAGGGTATTCGATTGAAGTTCACGTGGATTTCGTGCGATTTGAGCACGGTGCTCAGATTTGAGCATGAGACCGTACTTAAGTTTTTTCGAAGAAACCGGGGCCTGGGGCCTGTTTCATCAAACCATTTTTAAAGTCGTAAGTCGCGTTTCATCAAAGTCTCAAGACTTAGGAAGTTCCTACTTTTTGACTTAAATTTAAGACCAATTTTTCGACGACTCAAATCCGACTTTTTGACTTAAATCTTGTCTTAAATGGTCTACATTTGATAACTGGCTACAGCTTTACAATTTCCTTTGGAATCGGAGGCTGATGGTCAAAGACTGAAACGACCTGGAAATATACAAGGCATGTGAATATCCAGCTACACATAAATAAATCATTTGATTAAAACATCTATTACACCAACGAACCCACCAACTCTTTAACGTTATATCAAATTAGGCCTCCTTGTGACGTTCTAGATGAAGACACCTTCAACAACATAGAGAGAAAAGAAGAAAATGCTACATTTTCTCATTTATCTAAAGAAAAGTTTTGTACTAGATCTATGATTTTGTACAAACTCCATCAGCATCCATTTTGTCAGCGACTGGGTTCACTTTATCTGAGTAAGAACAAGGGCACACATTGCTAAGCGATATATACAAAACGAATATTATACGTAAATACGAGTCTTTTTTCTGTCTTTTAGATGAATAAGAAATATTACTTCTGTTAAGTCGCAATTCAACGTCTGATGATGGACATTCAATCATGGATAGAAAACAGGACAAAAAGAGGAAATGAATGATCCTTGATGCTTTTTTTGTAAGTCTTTGACACTTGATGATGCTCCAATTCAAGTATAGGCCCTTACTGCTAAAAGTTAGAATCCCAGACTGGTCAATTAAAATACTAGCTGGATCAGTATAATACGAAACAGACAGGTTAGAAATACATGTATTTGACACAAACAGAAGTTGCTGACACTCAAAATTTCCGTGGCATGTAAATGTATTAATTTTGTATAACTCAGCTTTTAAAACCAAAAGAAATAAATTATTTTGTACTATAATTTATTAACATTTTGTCGTCTGCTTTATCTTTCAAATTGACCCAATTTAAAAGTGTCTTGAATCGTATACAGGTTCTATCATTGGCAGTTACATTATCCCACGGAACGTTAGAGACTTGGGATCACTTTTGTCTGAGGATGGACAATGACAACGTATTCAACATCATCAATCTAGCCATTAACAAATACTGATTATATTGTTTATTTTATGAATTTAGTCCCTGTAGAGTCCACTTTCAGCATAATAAAATGCCGTACATGTATACCGAATTAATAAATTTTCCGAGAGATGTTAAAACGTCAAAAGCGATTTCAATAAAAAAGTTGTTTGCTTTCTCAAATTTCATTTACAAGAAAAATGGCTTTATTATATTGAACAAAAACATAATCTGTCATAAAAAGTAAAAATCATTTTCCAATCATGTTTTGTCCGGGAGTAGGTCTTACATACCTTTCCATTCTGGCCTCCCTAGTGCATGGACTTTTTTTGCATAATTATTTTGTTTTGTGGCGTAGGATTAATTTCTACATTATTGCACGACGCTTACCTAATTTTTTCCCACAAATAGATAATTTCGCTAGCAGAAATGATTTTCCCCTTGTCCAACAGTGCTCAAATCCCAAGTGTTGAATTTTCGTTTTTCTTTGACGTTTGGAAAGTTTCTATACATTACAATGACAAAATTTAGCTAAAATTAGGACTGCACGTGCTTTTCTGGGGCCTTTTGATCGAGCATTACTAAAATAGGACATATTTTGATGAAACGCAAATTTAAGTCGTAGGAACTGCTTAGGACGTTTTGATGAAACTGACTTACGGACGTCCTACAAAAGGTCTCAGGACACTTTTTAAGTCATGTCCTAGGACGTTTTTGATGAAACCGGCCCCTGGTCTTGTCTGGGAAATGGTTAAATAATTAGTTTCTTCATTCTATAACCAAACGGCAAATATAAAGACGTTGCAGACGACGACTGCATGTGTATGACATTTCATTTTTTCTGGATAGAAAAAATCGTGAAAAGGTAAGAAATTGTTTGTCAAAAGGGATTTCTAGGTATTTCATGTTAAAGGGAGTTGTTGCTGATAAGCGTAAAACATGCCTCTGAAGTTGAGATAGATGTGACAAATTTCATATACATCTGAACTGTTGTCCAAAACAATTTGTATAATTTGAACACAAAATATACATTTCTCGTAAAATTTTCAGAATTTTCATGAGAAAAAGTAACATTTTTGGAAAATGTCTGTGAAATGTCACTTTAAAGACTGATAAATAATGCCAGAAATTTTTCTCCGTGTAAAATATCTTTCCACAAATTTTTTAATGTCACATCTGAATGGCTTCTCATCAGTTTGTATTTTGTCATTCTCCCCGCAGAGTTATCGTTCGTTGCTCTTCACGTATCCTCTCTTAACCCTTTTCCAAACGGCAAGAATTTAGAGTGATCCACTTCAAAAACTGCCAAAAAATGACAAAATGGAAGTTATTAAAGGTAGAATTTGTGTAAAGTATGGCACAGAAAATATTGAGACAAAAGGAGAAACTGCTGGTTATCAGCAGTTTCTTCTTTTGTTTCAATGTTTTCCAAAGTATTTTCTATTAGGGAAGTCAAAACCAGGTCTTTTAGGGAAAGGGTTAAAGGGGCTACCTCGGCTAGAGTCCACGAATCGTGGTCTACCGAAGGATAACGTCTTTAGTAACTTTGTGACTGTTTCATTTCTTGTATTATACATTAGAGAAATAAAATATTATTCTGATTGGAGAAATGGTCTCAAGTTTAAGTATTGTTCTAATTAAAAACGGAAGGACTCTTTTCATATTCTTCCTAACTAAAATGGGACTACAGTATTTTTATATTCTTACGCTCCCAAAGCAGAGGCGATATGAAGGAGCCTCTGTCAAAGAGAGTGATATTTTGTATGTGTGGACAAGTCAGAATCGCAAATAAATTTGTGCTAAAGATAGACTTTCTTTGCCCTTGTTTATTCATAAACCGTCGGTTCATAAAATCTCGTAACTACGGATTGAATAAAGCCGCAGTAAGAATATGTTATAACAACACCTACGAAATGGACAAGTTTCCACTAAGACCCCACACACACAACAGCCTCCGTAAGTCGTCTTAGAGGCAAAACGCGAAATTTTGAAACGGGGAACGGCTGACTGTAAATCCAATAAAAACAAGTATCTGGTGTTGTATGCAACACATAAAGTCCCCTACCGGCTTCACATTGACTCAATTATGGTAATCAATAATAGATTAAGATGAACAAGTCATCAAAATAATTGTCAAACATATGAAATGTTATGCCCAACTGGAGGTGATTAATACTGCTGCATCACCACCCTGACTAACATGGCTTATATTTTTTTTACATTTTAAAACAGGTTTCATCAAGTTAGCTTGCTTAGTTATAGGTGATTAATACTGCTGCATCACCACCCTGACTAACATGGCTTATATTTTCTTTTACATTTTAAAACAGGTTTCATCAAGTTAGCTTGCTTAGTTATTAAGTTATTGCAGGATCCATTTTTTGCCATATTTTCACTATTTCCGTTACCATAGCAACCGCACTTTTCGTCAAAGAACAAAGATAAAATGATGTGCATAATCTACACATTGCCATCTAGTCATATACCAAGTCTCATCAAATTAGCTTGCTTACTTATTAACTTATCGCAGGATCCAATATTTTATGCCATATTTTCACTATTTCCGTAACCATAGCAACAACAATTTTAGTCTAAAAACAAAAATAAAATGATGTGCATAATCTACACATTGCCATATAGTCATATACCAAGTCTCATCAAACTAGCTTGCTTAGTTATTATCTTATCGCAGGATCCCATTTTGGCCATATTTTCACTATTTCTGTAACCATAGCAACCTCAATTTAAGTCGAAAAACAAAACTAAAATGATGTGCATAATCTACACATTGCCATCTAGTCATATACCAACTTTCATCAAAAACGCTTGCTTAGTTATTAAGTTATCGCGGGATCCAGATTTGAGCGGACAGACGGACGGACGGACGGACGGACGGACAGACGGACGGACAGACGGACGGACGGACGGACGGACGGACAGACGGACGGACGGACGGACAGACGGAGTGCAAGCCTATAGTCCCCTCCGGTGTGAACACCGGTAGGGGACTAATAACCATCTTACCTGCTATAAACGAATTAATTCAATTTCATAGTTTTGTTCCACTTAAAACTTCGCTTTATCGCTGTATATTGAATGCTCGTGCGCTTTTTAGCTGTATATTGAAAGCACGTGCGTCGTCATTGTTTTATCCCCATTTTTGGGAGCCTCGTTTTGATAATATCGATTTGTTACTATTTTAGTAACAACTCTCATGTATACAATGTTAATTTCCCATAAACCCATTGTTTGCCACCGGAAGTTAATCCGAGTCTTCTCTGATGAAAATTCGCTGTTTGATAATTGGATATCGCTATTGACATCAAAGCGCTGTCCCTTTCAGAAACAAAGGAAAATTCCGACACAAGTTATGACAATGTCTCTGAATTTTCTTTTGTTTTTGAATGGGACAGCGCTCTTCTGTAAATAGCGGCATCCAAATATCAACAAGTTTTTTTTTCATCAGAGAAGACTCAAATTACCGGAAAAGCTCTGCGGGCACGGACTAAAACATAAATGAAAGGAGTCCATACTATTGTTTGTTCGAAATAACGTCAGGGTTAACAGGACCTAACCGTTCCCTATTTCAAAGAATCCATAAATTTCATACTTGGTTGGCTTGTCGCCAATAAGTATTCTAATGCACGGTGGATAATCACATGATACAATATTTTCAGAAAATCTTCAATAAGTTTGTAAATACTGGACCGATTTGAATTCGGTTTGAAGCAGAGAATGTGGACAGACGTCACGCATTAGATGGACGTGGTTATGTTTTTAAAAATCGACTGATAAAAAAGTTATTGAAGATAAACCAAAATTTTGGTTTATCTTCAATAACTTTTTTATCAGTTGATTTTTCAAAAATCCAACACGCCCAGTTTATTCCTAGCATTTTCCCACATTCTCTGCTTTAAATCGAATTCAAATTGATCAAGTATTAAAAAAGATATTGAAGATTATCGGAAATTCTGAGTCACGTGATTATACACCGTGTAATACGTCTCGTTTAATCCTTTACTAGACAAGACCTAGTTGTTACATCCCTTATAAATCACAATGCTTGGAAAAATATTGAGACAAAATAGGTATGCACTGATAATCAATACCTTCTTTATTTGTTTCAATATTTATTTACCCATACTGCAAACTCCTCCTTTCTTTAGCATTATACAATTTGTATTATTCAAAATCTTTCAAATTTTGTCGATTCGGATAGGGTTATTTAAATGAAATTATCCTATTCTCAGTGTCACAATATTGTTGCTAACCAATATGTGCTCTTATATGTTTCTGTAAGTTACAAAGCTGGCTAAAACGTTTTCCACAAATGTCGCATTCATGTGGCTTCTCGCCAGAATGTATTCGTTTGTGTCTCGTAAAGTTTGCACACTCCGTAAAACATTTTCCACAAATGTCACATTTATATGGCTTCACACCGGTATGTATTCTTGTGTGTAATTCTAATTGGCCAGATTGTATAAAACATTTTCCACAAATGTCACATTTATATGGTTTATCACCGGTATGTATTCTTGTATGGTATATTAAGCCATTGGCGGTTCTAAAATGTTTGTCACATATGTCACATTTGTATGTCTCACCGGTATGTATTCTTGTGTGGTGCGTAAGGCCATTGGCGGTTTTAAAACGTTTGTCACATATGCCACATTTGTATGACTTTTCTTCTATAGTAAGAAAGATTGGGTGGCTAAACGCTTTAGTTTTATTCGTCATTAACTTTGTTGAATCACTATCTCCCAATCCAGCCATTTTGTTGACGGAATATTGGCAAATTTGTTGTCTGACTGTTCCGCGTAGCTTTATTCAAGACGAATTATTTCTTTCTGTTTTCTACGTTAACTTTGTTTCTGAAATGAAATATGGTGCCAAGTAGAATAAGCTTTAATGTCGTAAATGTATGAGATGTGATCTTAAGAGCTAGATTTTAAGATATCTTGAGAGTTCTTATCTTGAATGTTTTAAATAAAGCGTTCTTTAGAGTAATTATAGATACTGAGAGGCAAAAATAAGTATACACCCTAGTTATTCCACGTTTTCTGAAAGAAAAAAAAACACGATTCATAAAGTATGTACGATTTCTAATCGCCACCGAAGGTGGTCGTTTATAGATGTTACCTTCTCCGCCTATCCGTGTAGGCCTATATGTTCGTCTTTCCGTTGCGAAAGTCTTTTCATGGCATACAGCGTCACCGAAAAAGGGGATATAATCGATCAATTAATGCAAGCATCCACAGTGACACAAACCCTACATTTATTCACGGACTTGGATAAAATGTTCACAGAAAGTTTTGAGTCACATAAGACCATGCATACATTGTTATTGTATTTCCCTATTACGATGCGTCATGGCAAAAGGGGGCTTGATGAAAACAAGCTATCTGGCATAACTCTTTCTAAATTCATTGACAGATTTTGATAGAAATTTACGTAGAATGTTTCTTCAAACTGATTACGTGTATATAATGTCAAATTTCTTTCATATCATGCTGTGGCATAGGAAAATGGTTCTTAATGCAAAAAAAAGGTCGCTTAATTGCCGATTTCTACCAGCCACCGAGAATTGGGTCAAAATGTTAGAGTAAATTTCACGTTGTAATTTGTTGTGGTAAAGAATAAAGAAATCAAATACAGTTTAACGGCAACATTTGATGCTCCACTAAAACGCACGTGCAAAGTTTGCAAAATCGGCATGTTGCATAAGTATGGGTAGTCATGCAATTTCATGTTAAATTTATCATCACTGTATAATACTATTATTGGTTTATGGGTAGAAATGAAAAGTACAAAATGTCGATATGATGTATATTAAGAGAGATATTGACAAACAAGAAGTGTATACTTTCTTTTGCCTCTCAGTATGTTTCTTGTAAACGGTGAAATATTTTGGCCTAAATAAAGGTTTTCAAAATTTTCATAAAAAAAATTCTCTTTCAGATAAAAGTAAACTGTTTGAAAAAATATCTGTAAAATGTCACTTTAAGAAATCTTAGAAATCTGGCTCTAAAAGATCACCTCTAGCAGGGATCAGAAGAGGGGGTCTCAAACGCATTTCAGAGTAATATGGATCCAGATCACCCTTTTTGTATACACGCAGCCAAGTGATGGGTATAAGCCCTTTGAAAAAAGTTCAAGAATGCATTTCTAGTTCTAGAACTGTTCTAGAACTTTAAATGACACTTCAAGAACTATTCTAGAACAGTTCTAGAAGTGCTATTTAGCGATATAGAACGTTCTAGAACAGTTCTTGAACTTAAAAGAAGTTTTCGCAGGGGAATCCCTTCCTGACAATACACGTAGCCTGATCAAGATCAATGTTGTTCTGAAGTTTTCTCGTGACTCGCTATATTCCGTTTTTGGTCACCTTTCAGGGTGTGGCTAAGCAAAGAGGTTATTCGACGAGTTTACTTCTCGATATCTTGATTAATATAAGAGAAAATCGTGCGGCACGAGCATGAACACCGTTCGAAATTGAAAGAAAGTGCAATTGTAAAATGTGTTGTTATAAAACCTCGTAACTACAGCTTGATTCACGCTGTAGTTATAACGTTTTGCCATAATACCGACGATTTACCGTTAATCGAGAAGGCTATTTATCCCCAAGCTTAAATGTAATGAACTGTTTACTAGACTCCGCCCTGTCTCCCGAATAAAAACAGAATATGCAAATATAAAAGAACATAATCACGGTGGATAATCACATGATACAACAATGTCAGAAAATCTTCAATAATTGTGTTAATACGGGACCGATTTGAATTCGATTTGAAGCAGATTTTCCTTAATATTTTTTTTCGCTACGTTGTATAGGAGTTTCATCTTTGGAAACAGGTTTAAAAAAGGAATAACAAACCTTATATTAAACATAAGACAGTCAAACAACCACGTATTTCAAGATTTATTCCCCTTCCTAGGCTACACAATATAAACACACAACCACATTGTTGTTGGGTTTTAGTCAGCATGTATTCATTTTTTTTTTTTTTTTTTTTTTTTATGTTATTTATCCTCGGTTGCCGGTTGCCCATATGACCGAGTAGTAGACTGGGCGTGCCCAGGAAGGAACTCCCTTCTTTTGACCTGTTTCCAGCTTTGAATGGTGGAGGAAGACCCCAAGTGAGCACCTGGGTAGAACCACCGACGTTCCGCAAGCCAGCTGGATAGCTTCCCCACATGAAAGTTCATACGCCTCTGGCGGGATTCGAACCAACAGAGGTGAGGGGCAAGTGATCCTGAGTCAGCGACTCTAACCACTCGGCCACGGACGCCCCATATGTATTCATTTTTCCAAAACTTCTACCATTTATATAGGTTACATCATGTATAAAAAATTGTATCTGAACCAATCAAATTATGCGTTACAAAACCTTAATTGACTGATTAGATGAGACAACAATCGGAACATCTCGGATGTTATCCGGTTCCCAAAATGTATTAACCCTTTCCCAAACCGCCATAATTGACACAATTCCAACTTGAAGCTGCTACAGATGACAAAAGTGATGTCATCTAAAACAGGATTTGGTTATAGTATAGCACAGAAAATATTGAGGCAAAAGGAGAAAATGCTGGTTATCAGCATTTTCTCATTTTGCCTCAATGTTTCTCAAACACTTTTTACAGTGGACGTCAAAACCAGGTCTTGTTTGGGAAAGGGTTAAGAGCTCGGAAACAGCCCTGATGTCCCGAATGATAAAGGTAACAATTATCGCTCCAAAATGATATAATAAGTAGAAAGGATAATTGGTTATTAAGATAATGACTTTTTTATCTTATTGTTAAGAAATCTAGCAAGTATCATTAACCATTCCGGTCAATTTTCATCAATAATGTTTTTCAATAGGATACATTAACCCATTACCACACAATGTCAATTTTTGACGCTCCATGATATTCCTGTATTCCCTCTTAAGATAGTCCACCCTTAATGAGATTCATGCGACATCGGAATTATTTGGGCGACGCAGAAAAAACACTCGGCGGAGGAAAGTCTCAACGCTGAATGTTTACGACCGCACCCGAATAAGTTCGGATACGTAACGACGACGCTCGAAACAATCCGATGTTTTATGAGTCTCAAAATGGCCACATTACGGTAATTCTACCTTAATCATGTATGAACAGGGATCTTAAAAATAGTTTTTTATGACACTTGAAGCCAACATCGATTCATACTGGTCTGCACAAAAGAATGGTCGAACTCACCATTTCTCACACAGAATACATATGAGCAAGGATCTGGTAAAAGGTCCTTTAAGGCTTTTGAGCCCAAACTGGTTCCAGATCAGCATGTGTATACACGCAGTCTGGTCAGGAACCATGTTGTTCTCCAATAGCTTCGTCATGTCTGTAGCAACCATATAAGAGTAACATGCGGATCCCTGTCAGACTGCACCTTCGTACAGCCTGATCTTAGAAACATAGGCCTGTCTCAAATGCTATATGGGACGTTTTTTTTTTCAGATCCGAGCTCATATGTTTGCAACCGTATCGTAAGTATACTTGTACTTAACCGAGTCTCCAAAGATTTAATCCTTTCCAAAAAGGCAAAAACATAGGTTGGTCCGAATAGAATGTTGCTGCATACGACACAATGGGTGTTGATAAATTTCCCATTCAGTATATTTCCATAATCCCCAATAGGGAACGATTTTATCCAGTCAACTGTGACGTAATTTCGGTCAAACAATATAATTTCGTAGATATTCTTTTTTTTTAAAATAAAATCTCGCAACTACGGCTTGAATTGTGCGATTTTATAATACTACCGACTGTTTAAAGTGACATTTCAGAATTTTTTGTCATAAATTTTACTTTTATTTCTATCTGAAAGAGCATATTTCCGTATGATAATTCTGAAAATTTCAAGCCAAAATATTTGCGCCGTTTACGAGAAATTTATATTTTTGTGTTAAAATTGAACAAATTGTTGTGGACAACAGTTCGGATTTATATGCAATTTATCGATTATGTCTCAACTTTAAATGCGTGTTTCTCGCTTATTGGCAACAACTTCAAAAAACTAATAGTATTTATACTCATTAGAATAACCAATCTTGGCATCAAGACATACTTTAAAAAATGAAATTGAAATGAAATGTCCCTTTAAAACATAAAGGTAAACCTAGTTTATCTTTAGCACAAAAATCGTTGCTATTTAACCCATTACCACACAATGACTCTTTTTGGCTCCCCAAAAGATAAATGCTTTTGAAAACATTGTGGAATATGAAGAAATTGCTTGTGACAAACAATTTCTTCATTTCCCATAATGTTTTCTACTTAAAAAGACCGACAGATTTTAAATTTCCTTAACTTGAAATTGTCGTCTGCAACTTCTTTGAATTTGGAACAGTCCAAAATTTGTGGTTTGGTAATGGGTTAAAGCGAAACCTCAACAACTGCATATCTGAAGACCGAGTCCCGATCACCCAATCCGTAACGTCGGAGTATGTCAATCGTGGGGCCGCGAGTCCGAACCCCGACTCGGCCAGTATCCATTTTGACAATTGACAAAATTCATTTGTCTCTCACCAATGGGTGTGAATCATCTATGTAAGAGAGCAGCTGGAGGCTCGGTTTGGATATTGTGGTCCGTGGTACGGACGAGAGAAATTCCAGGCATCACCGGTTAGGTCTCCAATCTCCGCATTGTGAATGTAGCCGTTCAAAATGGCGTTAACCAAAATAAAGCTGATGACGTTCATATATAAGACCTTTTTTGTGGAAAAACATTATGGCTTGGCTCACTAACAACTGATTAAAAGGCAAGACCCGGGTAATACTTTTCCGGTATAATCGTTATACTTCGACTTATTCCGTGACATCCGAAAGTCCGAACATTTTTAAAGTACCGTTAGATGCAATAATGCACGTTTTCTTAGTGTTGCAACAAGGACTCAAAATCACCCAAAGAATAGATTTTCTTTAAATTCTGGGAATTGATCGGATTACATAATAATTTATCTTAACTCTGTATGAGCAAAAATCTAACAATGACTTATTTTTGGAGATAAGCAGCCAGTAAGCAGCAGTATTGTTCCAAATCCAGAATGTTTCCCTATCTTATAGGCTATTAGATAGGCCTATGTTCATTTTTCACACACGGGATCTGGTTGACCTGTGCTAAGTCTGACAAGTTTGTCAAAATTTAGATTTTTGGAGTTTGGATAAGGTCCCTTTTAGCGTGACGGGTCACAAATTATAGACCTAACTTTCAATAATTTTTACCGCAAATTCACGGTGGGTAACCCACGTGACTTTTGGAAAGCGTCCACACGGAAAAATCGTCCGCTTCAAAGTATGTTTTGTTTAATTTCTCAGCTTATACGCTATTGATTTTGATCAGATAAAGTGCACGGAACGCGCCTTTGAGAGGGCTATTCCCGGCTCTAATTCACTCTGCTCCAAATCCAGTGGTTTCTTCAAACATTCGAGCCAAAATTTTTGTAAGTGCAAAACGAAAGTGGGAAGCGTTCACATGCACCGAAAAAAAACTTTCGCTTGAATGTTTAAAGAAACCACGGGATTCGGAGCAGAGTGAGTTAGCCCTCTCAAATGCGAGTTCCGTGCACTTTATCTCGTCAAAATCAACACACTATAGACGCTTTCATTTAAGCGATTTTCGTATGTACAAGAGTTAACTCCCTTACCGGATGTGACGTCAAGTGAGGAGTGTACACAAAAAACCCAAGGACTTTCACAAACGTCATACAACATTCAATCGATATTTCCACTGATTATAGTGATATATCTGGTAAGAATTTCACGTTTGTGTGTATTTACGTCGAATTATAATGTTGTTACACAGTACAACACAATTTGTTTGGAAAATCGGCTCAAAATTCCCCCATTTTAGTGCAAAAATAATCGCGATTCTTCACGCAGAGTTGCCGATGCTTTTACTCCGGACCAAGACTTAAATTCACTCGATTTTCTTTTTTACATAACTATTGTATGATTTCATCTCTCATTTTAGGGTGACGTTTACCTCACTGTGTGAAAGATGAGCCACGATGACGGATGTTTGTGTAGTAAGACCTGCATTATACATGACACAGTCTCCGTGAAGATGGGCGGGGGAAGATTAACACCAAGCAAAATCGGGACCGTCATAGAGGAATCCAAAGTTAATTAAAGAACAGTTGCCAAGACAAAACAAACTTTACAGCTTTTCATTTCATTCTCTCGTGTGCTATACAGTGGCGCATCCCGGGGACAAGGGCGGATCCAGGATTTTTTGCCGGGGGGGGGGGGGGGGTCCAAGCCCAAGATTTTTTTCCAAGGGGGGGGGGGGTGTCCAAGCCCAAGTTTTGGCTTAAACTAAGTAAATATGTAACATTACACTCAATTAATATGGTCAAAATTAAATTTTCGACCAATGCAAGGGGGGTGGGGGGGGTCCGGACCCCCGACCCCCATCTAGATCCGCCCATGGGGGGAGAGGTTGGGTGGTCGGGGTTTATAGCCTGATTATCCCTTTCCCAAACGGCAAGAGTTGCAATTATTGTCAAAATTCATGTTGATAAAGACAGGAATTTTGTAAAATGTAGCCTAGAAAATAATGAGACAAAGTGAGAAAACGCTGATTATCAGCATTTTCTTCCTTTGTCAATGTTTTCTCAAGCTGCTTCTAATAGGGACATCAAAACCAGGTCTTGTAAAGTTGTTCGTGAAATTTTCAAGTGGAACTTCAGTCTAATTTGTGTAATACTTTGGTAAAATGAACCCAGGGTCACCTTTTTGTATATCTGAACCCACTCTACAGACATTCTGGATCCACAGCAGCTATCTATGACTCATATATAGGTGTACATGGTTTTATCCCTTTCCCAAACAACTAAAGACTGTTCCAATTAGAGAGATGCTGCAGACCACAACAATTTATCACAGAAAAAATATTCAAACTGTACTTTGTCTACGACAGGACTGAAAATATTGAGGCAAAAAGAGAAAAAGTAATGGTTATCATTTGCATTTTCTTCTTTTTGCTTCAATATTTTCTCAAACCTCTAGATATTAAGGGGACCCTGATACATTAAAACTGGGTCTAGTTGAGGAAAGGGTTGATGTCCCTCATAAAATTGTTTAGTTTTCTTTTTTAGGTTAGTTGAACTGAATTCTAATAAATTTTCTGTAAAAATCATTCAAAATTCTTTTGAGTTTTACACTGTAACCTAATTTTATAAATTCTCAAACTGTTTTACAGTTTTCATTTTGTGATATATATTGCCTCTTTCCCAATCACTTTTAAGGTCACTTCAAAAGAGAGGATCAGAAAACATTGAGGGTAAAGAATTAAATGTTGGTTATATCAGACCCTTAGGAAAATGGGGGTTAAACTTTGCCTTATTTTACACCGAAGAATTTCATCAATGTCTGCTTGAAATTGGACCACTTTGAACGTGTCCTGTTTGTTAGTTAAAGTGACATTTCACAATTATTTTTTACATAAATTTTACTTTTATTCTATCTGAAAGAGCATATTTTCTGATAAAATTCTGAAAATTTCAAGTCAAAATATTGAACTGTTTACGAGAAATATATATTTTTGTGCTAAAATTAAACAAATTGTTGTGGACAACGGTTCAGATTTATATAGAATTTGTCATTTTTGTCTCAACTGTAAAGGCGTATTTCTCGGTTATAAATACCAACTTCAAAAAACTAATAGCATTTCTATGCATCAGAATAAACAATCTTTGCATCAGGACATACTTTTAAAAAATGAAATAAATGTGAAATGTCACTTTAAAAGTGTCCCACTACTTTTGCCAGTAATAGGTTGCAGCAGTTGGAGCACCTAACCATTGATTCCATGTGTTTCCATCACAATTACTAACAAGAGTTGTCCGCGGACAACATAGCTCGCCTATACAAGAGCTTGTCACAAAAAGAAAAGTCAAAGGTCAAAGGTCAAGGTCACTGGGTCAAAGGTCATAGTCTCAAGGTAAAGATCATTGTATGAGGTATCCATGTGTGAAATATCAAAGCTCTATCATCAATAGTGCATGATATATTGGCCAGGTTAAAGTTTTTTAAAAGTAGGTCAAACTGCAAGGTCAATGTCACTAGGTCACAGGTCATGGTCTCAAATGAAAGGTCTTGTCGAGATGTATCTATGTATGAAATATCAAGGCTGTATCTCTAATAGTACCTGAGATATAGGCCAGGTTAAAGTTTTTCAAAAGTAGGTCAAACTCCAAGGTCAAGCAGGGTTCACTCTGGCTCTCAAAAAGTTGGGGCCATCACTTTCGCCAAATGAAAAAAGTTTGCGCCAAATTCAAAACGTTGGGGCCAGATTTATGAAAGTAGGGGCCATACTTTATTAACCCTGTCCTGAACAAGATGACTAAATGTTCCTATTGTTTATAAAAAAAAACCCTGTTCTTGTATTACGTAGATCTATTTATTATTGAACCGAAGTAACCTTGCGCTCATTATTGTCAATATTGCAGACGATTACAGTTGTCGCCACATCGTATGGCACAATGTTTATGTTTTGTTCAAATGTATACTGCGTAAATATTGACCTGAACCTGTTGAATATGTAATGAGTAACTGTGATGCGAAAAAATCAATACTCGCCAGCCCTCCTCACTGTCGAGAAGAGTCGATTGTTTCCATAAGCTTTGGGACTTTGTATTCTGCACGTTCTCCTCGTGTCAATATACGTCGAAAAGTGATTATTTCGCATCACAGTTACTCATTACATATTCAACAGGTTCAGGTCAATATTTACAGAGTATAATTGAACGTTAAAGAAAACATAAACACGTGCCATACGATGTGGCGACAACTGTACGTTTGTTTATAAATATTCATAGCGCACGGTCACTTCGGTTTAACAATATATAATCGATTCACAATTAAACGAGAATAATTACAGTTGAATTGCTTTATCAAAACAACTGAAAATATTCTCGTTTAATTGTGAATCTATTATACATAGAATGTTCCTTTTTTTGTTGTTGTTGTTGTTATTGTTGAAGTCTGGTGCGTATTTGATTTTTTCATCAGTTCTATGTTACGGAAAATTCGTATGTTGTCAATAGAATGACATGTTTGGGAAAGGAGAAAAGACGATCATCTGGGTCCTGTTTAAATTTCGTATTAGGCATGAATCATAACTAACTTTTGTTGAATTCTTTGAAATTCGCTGTGACATGTTTTCTCACTATAAAAATCATAAAACAAAAATCCTAGTTTATTTCACAAATTTTACGCGATTAAATTACCTGAAGCATCGAAGTTCAGCAACCGCTCTAACTACAACAATCTGAACAATTATTTCATTGTATTTGCTACGAGACTGGCTTCAAGCGACTCCATTTCGCGTGAAATATGTCGTAAAGTAAAGGGATATTCCGATAACTCGACCCGTCAATCAAAAAATAAACCCAAATCGAAAGTACATGCCCATAATTATGCAGACTTGTGTAACGCTCTATTGCACACAAGACTGGTACCCGCATATTACCTAAATTGTGTAATTATCGATTTTTCCATCGCCTTGTCTATGTCGCGTCATATGTGTTTGGACTATCAATGGCGATTAAAAGGTAAATTAGCAGTTATGTACAAGGTGCTATTTGTCATGTCGCGTGCCGAGATAATTATCGTCGGATAGTTACATTCAATAAAGCTGTAACTACAGCTTGAATTAACTTGAATAAGCTGTAGTTATGTCATTTTCGAGCGTAACCAGCATTATACATGCGGTTGATTATATTGGCAATGACAGAATTTAAATGCGACGGCGCTTGATATTTTTTGGGGCCACTCGATATTTGTTGGCGCCAGGCATTTTCGCCAAATGAAAAATTCTTGCGCCACTTTTAATATTTTGTCGCATTTGGCGACAATGGCGATGGGCAGCGCCAACCCTGGTCAAGGTCACTAGGTCAAAGGTCATGGTCTCAAATGAAAGGTCTTGTCGAGATGTATCTATGTATGAAATATCAAGGCTGTATCTCTAATAGTACCTGAGATATAGGCCAGGTTAAAGTTTTTCAAAAGTAGGTCAAACTCCAAGGTCAAGGTCACTAGGTCAAAGGCCATGGTCTCAAATGAAAGGTCTTGTCGAGATGTATCTATGTATGAAATATCAAGGCTGTATCACTGATAGTGCCTGAGATATAGGCCAGGTTAAAGTTTTTCAAAAGTAGGTCAAACTCCAAGGTCAAGGTCACTAGGTCAAAGGTCATGGTCTCAAATGAAAGGTCTTGTCGAGATGTATCTATGTATGAAATATCAAGGCTGTATCTCTAATAGTGCCTGAGATATAGGCCAGGTTAATGTTTTTCAAGTGAAGACGGGACGGGACGGGACGCGACGCGACGCCGACACTAGGGCTGTGACATTAGCTCCCCGGACATAAAGTCCCGGCTCGCTAAAAAGATATAGGTCAGGATATAATTATGTAGAAAATGGATTTGATTTGATTTACTGGGGTAAAACCCTATCGTAAACAGCCAATTCCTAGACTGGTCCAATTTGAATGCTGTTGCAGACAACAAAATGTATTTTGATAAAGTTGTGATTTGTATAAAATATAGCAAAGAAAAAATTGAGGCAAAAGGAGAAAATGCTGATTATCAGCATTTACTCCTTTTGCTTCAATGTTTTCCCAAAATTTATTTCCATGGGACATCAAAACCAGTTCTTGTTTGGGAAAGGGCTATCACGGTTTTCAACTGGGTCATATTGCAGCGGCTAGAACACCTAACCATGGATTTCGGTCGTTTTTCATATACCAGTACTACCACAACACCAAAACAGAGCCTCCAGCTGCTCGCCCACGTTGGTTATGATTGAAATAGAATAGAAAATATTGAGGCAAAAGGAGAAAATAGTGATCATTTTCTTCTTTTGCCTTAAAGTTTTACCAAGCCTTTTTCTTTTGGGAAAATCAAAATCAGGCCCCGGTTTCTCGAAAAACTTAGGTACATACTCATGAGAACATGCTCAACTTCAAAGGAATACTCTCCACCATTGAAGTGTATTCGATTGAAGTTCACGTGGATTTCGTGCGATTTGAGCACGGTGCTCAGATTTGAGCATAAGAACTTACTTAAGTTTTTTCGAGAAATTGGGGCATGATCTTGTTTGGAAAAGTGTTAAACAGGCTATTGTACCAAACTTGCTTTCCTGGCTTTCTCAAACCACTCTCCACTGAAATGTCACTGGCCAGTCACCACATGCTCTGAGACATTTCAGAGCCCCGGTGGGTGATTTTTTGGATAAAAATGGTCTGGGAAAACATTGAGCTAAAAGAAGAAAAAAGCTGATAAAAGCATTTTCTCCTTTTGCCTCAATATTTTCTGTTACATTGTTGAAAAATCCCATTTAACCAACACAAAGTTTGGATGATGCTAATGGACACAGTCACTAACATGAAAGAGAAATTGTGGGAGATGTCTTCCTAACCCATTATTGGGCTTGAAAAGAATCAAATAATTTCAAATTTTTATCAAGCTAAAACATTTAATACATCATTTTACTGCACATTCAATTTCAGACTTCTCTATCAGACCTAACAAAATTTTAACTTATCTTTAATGATTAACCCTAGGCTTACACATATTTAACTGTTTGGATTGGTTATGATTTGGTATCATACTGTATCATATTACGGATTTTATTTGAACTGACAATGACCTTTACTTAAAATATGTTTATATTTCGCATATGGCGTAACATTCTTCAAAAAGACTTGTATCATAGTAGGCAGATATAAAAGGTTTACAAAAAAATATTACTGAATAGTTATACAGTGAATTGTTATTTAACCCTTTCCCGAACAAGACCTGGTTTTGAAGTCCCTAATAGATAAGGCCTTGGAAAACATTGAGGTAAAAGAAGGAACTGCTGATGACCAGCAGTTTCTCCTTTTATCTCAATATTCTCTGTGCTATGTACACTAATGTCTTCCTTTTTAATATCATTTTTGTTGTATACAGCAAATTTTAAATCGGACTGCTCTAAAATGTTGTTGTTTGAGAAAGGGGTTAAACTCAGGCGTGTAATTTATGATAATAAAAGCTAAAGCCAGGGTTGCCAAAAGTCTGAGGAAATAAAATTCCCTGATAAAACTACAAACTTCCCTGACATGTTTCATTGTTTCACGGTAATTTCGCGGTACCTTGCAATATTTTGAGACAATTTTAAAAGTTGATGTTGAAATCATTATTTATATGACATTTCATCTTATTTTTTCAAAATTCCCTACCAATTCCCTGACATTTGCCTGAATTTCACATTTCTGTGACAGTTCACAAACTGCCCTGACCTTGAGAAAATTTAAATTTCCCTGACTTTTCCCTGACCCGTAGCAACCCTGAAAGCAGCTTCATGTAAAATGAAATCTGTAATACTAGGCTATTCAATTTCATGTTTAACCTTTTTCCAAACAACAAAATTTAAGGGTGGATCACTTAACAAGCTGCTGTGTATAACAAAAGTGATGCAGATTCAGATAAGATTTGAGTACAATTATAGCTAAGAAATTATTGAGGCAAAAGTAAAAAATATTTTGTAATCAGCATTTTCTCCAATTGTCTCAATGTTTTCCCAAGCCTTCTTTATAAGGGATGTCAAAACCAGGTCCTGTTTGGGAAATTTGATTTTATTGGGGTTTTATGCCTTTTTTCAACTGCTGTGGTCATATAACATTACAATGGCCGGAGCAACTAACCGTAGCTTCCTGGTATTTCTCTCACCAGTACCACTACAATATCTAAACCGAGCCTCCAGCTGCTCTCTCACATAGATGATTTACACCCATTGGTGAGCGAAAAATGACTTTTGTCAAATGTCATAATCAATACTAGCTGAGCCGGGGTTCGAACTTGCGACCCCTGGATGGACAGACTCTAACATAACCGACTGAGCTATTGGAGCTCGGTTTTTTGGGAAAGGGTTAAGGTAGCCCACCCCTAATGAGATACATGAATGTGATTTCCAAATTATTCAGGCAGCATCATAAACATTGGATAATGAAACTATCCATCGCCAAATGTTTACGACATCCCATGAATATGTTCAATTAGTTATGAATGTTTACTTCACGATGTCATACGAAACATTTCGACATTTCATGAATCTAATTGGGTTGGACCACCTTTAGGTCAAAATCAGTATTGGACGGTCCATAGGGGAGACCGGGGTACTCTGGGACACGGGGTACTCTGGGACAATGGGGATATTGCATACTTTAAATGCTCTGATTTTACCCATACTTGCACATATGATTGCTTTTATCAAGCCCCACCACCCACAAACTTTTTTTAAGCAGTAAGGTAATAAAAACAATTTTAATGAGTAAAAATCTATTTTTCATAACCAGAGGTAGCTTTGTGAAAAAAATAAATTTTGTCTCCAAATTCTTAGGTAATAAGCTCCAGCTTATACTTCACCGGCTTAATGTCATCAGCATCAAAGTGACTTTCTTTTGCAATAGAGAGAACATATTGAATGTGATTCCATTTTCAGTTGTATCACATCAAAGTTGGTAGGGGGTGGTCGGGGTACTCTGGGACAGTGGCCTCGGGGTACTCTGGGACTATATGTTTCATGGGGAAAATCTAGAGCATGAAAAAAACTTTAGTTTTACCATGATTTGAGTTTCTATTTCAGCTTATTGATCATAAAGTACCAAAAGTTAAGCACTTATTTGATGACAGCTGCTTAAAAACAAAAAATCCAGCTTTTAGTATAAATATCATAGTGTGAACCTGTTATGGTGTTCTTTCCATTGAGATGTAAACAGGTTTAGTATAACTGAATTAATCTTTTGAAGTTAAATTATGTTTCTTTACATGTTTTTTCTAATATATGCTAAAAATTCATTAACTAATAGATCAATAGAAAAACAATATTTATATTATGTGAAGCCTGTCCCAGAGTACCCCTAGTGGTGTCCCAGAGTACCCCATGCATGGGGTACTCTGGGACACTTTTTTGGTAAATTTCAAATCAATATATCTCACTAAATAAGAACAATAGAGGAAAACAAAAATATCCAGTGCAAAAGCCATTCACTAAGCTACCATTTAACACTTAGACATTTGGAATAATCTCTATATTGATCTCACCAGTAAGGAAAAAGTGATTTTTGTCCCAGAGTACCCCAGTCTCCCCTATTTTTCAAAGCTATGATGCTTCTACATGATCTACTCTGAGCTCCTTTCAAATTTTCCAAAACAAAAAACAAGCACAAAATTCATGAAAAACATTGAATGAAAAATGAAAATGCAGGTAACCAGCTACTGCCTCTTGTTATGGGAAACTTTTCGTGAAAAGACAATGTCAGTTTGGTACACCTTTGAACTTCTTTTTCTTCTTGGTAAAGTCAATGCAGAACTGGCTGTTTCTTGATCCAAAGAATCTACGTCACTATTGTTTCTTTGTACAAGTTCTCCCTGTAGTCGATAAATTCTGTGGTGACTAACTGACTGGCGCATGTAAGGTAAAGCTTTTTCTCGTAACGTCGTCGATATAAAATAAATTCCCTTCTATATAGTTCAATGGGTGCACATCATTCATGGTGAATTGGGCTCTCGTCCACATCTGGAATGAAATAATAATGTTCATGTATAACAAATCGGATTATTTGGGTTCAAAATAAAACGAAGCTTGGTTAATCTGCAAGCGGAAAAGGTCGCGAAAACACATGACAAACCGAAGCTTTGTTATCAAAATACACCATTTAAAGCACGAAACAGCATCAGCAACCGCTATCCAAGTACCGAAATTGATATGGAAAACGATTATAATTGAATAAACCAATAAATACCTTTATCCTTGATTGAAAGGTCGGGGTTTCCGTATTCACAACTTTTCCGGTTTATCCTCTGATGACGTCATCACAAGGGAGGTAATTTGAATACTCTCCTAAATGAAAGCGTCTATAAGCCGAGATATTAAACAAAACATACCGTGAAGCGAACGATTTTTTCGGTGTTAACGCTTCCCATAAGTCACGTGGGTTATCCACCGTGAAATTGTAAGTAATCTATTGAACATTTTTTAATAGAATTACGGGGGAGGGTATTGAGTCGCACAAGTATAATTCACGTTAATGCTTCAAGTTACACTACACCGGCGCCTAGCAATCGAATCGAAATCATTGACAAAAATCATCGAAAGTGTGAATATATCCCCTTAAATCCATACAAACTAGTAAGTTATCGTTTTTAAAATTATTATCAATACTTGAAGCGCATATTTACAAACTTTTCTTTGTGGATTTAATGTGTTTAAGACAATTGTCATGGGTTTTCGCGTCATGGCTATGCCCTATCACATTTAGCTGCGATATCGTAGGCGTAGCCACAAACTTGATGATGGGTATTGGTTTGTGGCTACGAGTCCACCCTATTCCTTCTTGTGGAGCAAGACAAAAGAGTGGAAAACACATTTTCTTGCATAAATCTTTGAATAATAACATATCTAATCAGATGTGTATCCCATAAAAAGATATTCCATGGCACAAATTCAGTTACAAAGTATAAACAAGAATTGTTATCAATTATTTCTTCCAATGGAAATTCAAGTCTCAGAAGAATAAAATGGGTGGGTACTCCGCTTCAAAATTGAATTGAACTTTATTTGAAAGTGATTTCAACATAAAACTATGCTGGATTGACAGAAAAATAGTTGACCTGTTGTCAGGAAACATTCTTACTTCATACCATAGCTTTATTTTGAAGTTTGACTATACTAAACTTGCTGGAATGAATCATTCCAGCACCTTCTCCATTGCAACGAATAGGAAGGAATTGTAACCGAAACCAAGATCAAAATTCAAAAAGGTTTCGGTTACATTATTGCAACTATATCACATTGTCTATTGCAGACAGGGCTCTATATTGATTCCGTCGGCGCAATCCCTTCAGCCCAGCCAGCCAACCAAAAACGTCGCCAGTCATAAAATGCGGACTTGCACTCACAGACAATGCGAAGAGTCAAACAAATTTACAGGACAGTCAGAGATATTTTTACAACTTCCAGACTGTGAGTCCTGGGGACTCGCTGGATTCCATATCAATGAGTCCAGCTACTAGCCTAGTGAGTCCAATACACTATTTTTAATAGGAAATCTGTAAAAATTGTTGCATCCTGGGACTCGCTTGAATTAAAACTTTGCATCCCAGAGACCAAATTATGAGTAAAAGTAGCAGGATGCGCAGGTAAAAAAATCACTGGACAGTGGGTCCTGTAAAGGCACTTTTTTTACCAGACCGGAAGATGTTTTACAGGACCGAAAAAATACAGAAAAATATTTGAATCATCACTAGGTATAACACAAAAGTGTCAGCAGTGTTTCTCCCAGGATCATTTTTTTGTCTCCATTTTTGGGGGTCATTTAGAATTTTAGAGGGTCAATTTTGTAAATGAATAAATCAGATTTTTAAACACTTTTTCTGAAATGGCTACCCTATAATTTATCTAGGGACAGCATAATAATGTTCTAGGAAAAAGCAAATAAACAAACACAACACTTTTCTCATATTTAAACAGTAATTAATCTAGGATTTCAATAAAGATGTGATGTCCCCATCACTTCAAAAAATCTGGGGGAATATAAGTTAATGCAATAAATAACTAGACTAGATCAGTAGATCTACATGTATATGAAAACTATTTCTTCCTTAGTAGTGGTAAGCCTTCATTAATGATTGTAATTCTGTATCACATGTTCATAATTCCTTTCCTAGTTGTTTCATATATTATTTTGTTCAAATTGTCCAAGAAATGTGGATGTAGAATATCAAATTAATTTTTGGGTTGAACTGTTTTAGGTATGAATCGTAGAGGAACAACTCTCTTTCTTTGTCTCAAAAGGGTAGTTCCAAAAAAAATGCAGCAAAAGCGTGACATTGGGGGTTGAAATTCAAACCCATTTCGTCAAAGTTTTCTCTACTGTATTTGATCCAGGAAATGTTGAATTTTGAGAAACTAGTAATGGTTTTAGGGTAGAAAATGAGCAAGACACTAAAATTTTTAGATTTTAAGCAATTTTGAAATCAAATTTTCACTGATATTAGATTATTTTAACTCAATATCTGAAGTCAAATACCAAGAAGAATATGAAAATTTTCCCCTGCTATTAATGAGGGATATATGAATACATGTTTTCAAACAAATCTTTTAAAGATAACATGCTTATTTATGTTTTTCAAGTTTTTTTTCCTGAATCTTTGGCCCAATTTTTTACATGTGTACTTACAAAAGTTTTTCTGTACGAAAAAATGCACATCTTACAGCAAAAACAAGTAAGTTTTATTAAACTTATGACTTTTCTCAGATCATATGCTAAATTACAAAGGAATTGGACCAGGGTGGCTGAAGTTACTATGTGGCCAAAGTTTTCACAGAATGTGTTTCACTTGTGACAATTTCAGTGAAGTCAATCTAGAATTCCTTTACATTGAATATTATCAAGACAAAACTTAAACAAAATGTTTGTGACTTTAAGATCTTAAAAGAGTTTGACTTTTGACCTGTTTTTATTTGCATATCCTGAGTTATTTGCCCTTGAGTTTGACAAAATTGCTGTTTTTGACTGTTTTCACTGTAGCACCCTTAAATATTGAGAAATCAAGACTAAACGTGGAATATTTGGTCACATTGAGATTTGAGATTTCTGATCAGCTTAACTTTGAGTCTGACTGAACTTTCACTTTCAGCCTGATAAATGTAGCACTTCCTGAGTTATGGGCCCTTGAGTTGGCATTACGACAGAATTGACGTTTTTTCACTGCTGCAATAACAAATATCGGCAATTCAATTTCTCTTTGCTGTAATTTAGCAATCATAGATATTGATCATTCAAGATGTGCTTGACTATGAGATCTGGTGGACTTTGACAATTCTGGCTTGATCAGAGCTGAAAAGCATGAAATTTGAACCATTCGCTTACACAAAACTTTTGTTTTTGACTTTATTTCACCAAGACTCTAGCACGAAGGAGTATTAACCAAGTCAAAAATTGGACCTAATATTAAATTACAAAAAATTCCCAAAAGATTGAAACTTTCAGCCTTATCAGAAACACATATCCTAACTTAAAGGCACATATTTTTGACAAAATATTTTTTTAATTTTGTTTTCGCTCTAGCACCCACAAAATTGGCCAATTAAGAAAATAATTCTAATTTTCTATGTAACGTGTTGACATTAAAACCTTGGAGAAACAAGTGCACAAATTATCATAAAAAGTTTAGCATTACAATCTTTCCGACAAAACTGATGTTTTACTCTAACTTCAAATAATGTCTAGTGATGATCAAGAAAAAAAAGTTATTGACAAAAATTAGTGACCAGACCCTGGATAAGTTTGATGTATGGCCTGATTAGAATCATACATGAAAGTATCTAAAGTTATTTGTCTTAGAATGACAATTTTCTCCCGTTTTACTTTGATTGCTGCACTTTAGTATCTAGAAAATTGATATTGACAAATCTAGCCAAACATCTGTAAGCCCAAGACCTCTGATGAGATTTATTTTTTCTGATCTGCTAGGAATCTCATCGTTTAAGACAAATAAGTGCCCTTGAATCAGACAAATTTGCTGTTTATTACAGAAATATGTTCTTATTCTGCAGTCCAATATATTCTTTATTGATGACCTTGATGCCATGTAGCATGTCGGTGTCAGGTAAGCCACTTAGGGCCACCATTATCTTCTGATTTATTAGTTTTTCTCTGTTTTTTTCTTAAAGAATCCCTTTGAGCTTAAATACCTGCTATTTTCACTAATATTTCTGTAAGAAATCCTTAAAATGATACATTTTATTTCGGGCCTTTACTGTCTTTTCAATATATATCTTGTCTGAGAGAAATAAAAAAGAATTGTGCAAAAAAAGTAGAATTTTGTAATTTTTGTCACAAGTGAAACACTTATAGTAAGGTACAATACTTGTGTACAATATTTCCTACATGTTTTTCTGTTTGTGCTTTTAATTACATTCAGAAAATAAATATCCTAAACTATCATTTGGTAGTAAATATGCTTACATTACATGTCACACAAATAAAATATGCTAGTCTAAAATCACATAATTGAAAAATTTCAATGTTTTTCTTAAAATATTTTTTCTTGAATAAGTTTTCATGGTTAGAATTGTATTAAATCTATTCCTTTATCATATTTGAATAATTAGAAAGAAAGAAAACTGTAAATCTTTTGGAAAAACTCAAATTACATGTGTTTAATTAAGGTGCCAAAAGAGCGTTTCACTTGTGACGGCAAAAAAACTCAGATGGTGAAGCTATTACCTCAAGTAATTTATTGATCTTCTCTCCAGATTTTCTTTAAACCTACTGGATCTAGAAACTAGTAAAAGAAGATAAATCTACCAATGATTAACAAAATGCTGACACCTGAAACGCCAAATGTTTCACTTGTGACAATTCCACCGTACTCTAATGAATTGTGTCTCATGTTAAGATTTTTTATATTTCTGATACTTTGTGAGATTTACATCATAGCTAAGTGAATATCAGTTATATCAAATCCATTCTTTTAGCCATATACTTTATAATAGCTTAAATATGACACTTGCAATGCTAACCATTGGAAAATTTACATTAATTTAAGTTCAAGGGGTATGCTCACGATATATCAACATATGTGAATATATCACACCATATTACCATGAAAACCAGTCTCTCTTAAAGCTTAAATGTTAAAGTTTTACTGCAAAGAAAATTATACTAATAAAGCCATAGGTGCATTTAGAATTCAATGTTGAATTGAGGAGTAATTTCAAAATGTCACGCAAAAAGTGTTTCACTTGTGACATTTTGACCACCTTTTTGCACATAACTTTTGAATGGCTTGTGATAGAGGCATGAAATTTTCCACACTTATAGAGAACTACAAGATACACATTTTGGTGCATAATTGATTTATTTTTGTGCCAAAACCATAAAGTTATTCTCTATTATTAAAAAGGAGGCATTTTTTTTGGAACCACCCAAAACAAAGTATTAGATTTCATTCTTTAACAATATAATATCATTTTAATATAAAAGAATCAGATTCTATCATGAATATTTACCATTCGGTTTGCTTACTATGTTTTCTTTCAAAGAAATTCCGTTTTTCTGACTGAGAAAAAGATCGTCAATCCAGGTTACCCAGACAAAAATGTTTAACTTAAGGATTATATGCAGGGGAATAAGTATTGATCAGTGGCGGATCCTGAGGGGGTTCGGGTGGGTGGGGGGGGGGGTGGGTGGTGGGGGGGATGTCAAACGAACCCCCCTCTGTAGCCAAATTATTTTATATTCATGCAGAAATTCAGCAAATTTTGTGTTATTCTAGGAAAATGAACCCCCCTATTTGTAGATTTGAACCCCCCTCACAGAAATCCTGGATCCGCGGCAGTTGATACCAGTTTTACTTGGCTTGAATTATTGTATTTCAAAATGATTACTTCAATTAAAATGAGTGAAAAAAAAAACAAGAAAAAATATCCCCAGCTGGCTTTGGAAGCTGGAAAATAAACCACCCTTAAAAAGAACAACAACAGGGTTGATAGTTTTCCGCGAAACCCAATTTAATCATTTCCCTGGCATTACAATGAAAAATGACATTTTTTTAGTAAGGATGTACATTTTATGTTTTGACCCCAGACTTTTACCGGACAGACGGTCCGTAGTCTCTATCATTTTTGTCGGACATAGGCGAATTTAACCAGCGGTCCGACGGGATTTCGCGATGTCCGACTCATTGAGTGGGGGTGAGCTTCGGTCTTTTTCGTTTAAGCATTACCAACTTTCAGCATTAATATCTCAACAACTATGCCTGATTATTAAAAATGCGTTGGTAGTAAGAAACTTTAAATCACATTCTTTAAACAAAGAGGTTTGTTTTTGAATTTTAACTATGGATTTTTGAAATATTCTGCCTCAAAAATGGTATCCCGTAACGATAAAGACCGAGGTAGTACCCTCGATGAAAAAATGAAAGTGAGGCTTTGACGTCATGCCGACTGATTCTATACAGTCGAGTCCGGTAAGTCTGTGTGTCCGGTAAGTCTGCGCATTCTAGTTGCAATAATGTAACTGAAACCTTCTTTGAAATTTGATCTGGGTTTCACAAACCAATACCCATCATCAAGTTTGTGGCTACGATTAATTCGGTCGGCACAATCCCTTCAGCCAATCAAAAACGTCGTCAGTCATAAAGTGCGAACTTGCACTCATTCGGTGGAGGTGAAAGCTTTGGTCTTTTTCGTTAAAGCATTACCAACTTTCAGCATTAATATCTCAGTTTTCACGACAAACTTTAAAAAGTATTTCCCCTTTTTGGGCGTTCACACACAAATTTTCCCCCACCTATCATGGGTATGGGCCCTGACTGCGCAACCTCTACAATTTCAATCGAAATTTGAATAAACTTGTCATATTGAATCTCCATTGTGTTTAATAAGTGCAAACTACTTACGGAATTCAGATAACTATTTTCGTTCTTGAATTATCTGCCCTTGAATAAAAAAAAAACATTTTTGTGTGGGCAACTCCTTCAATTTCAACCAAAATTTGATCAAACTTGCCATAATGAATCTCCATGGTGTCTGGTTGTGCACGACACTTACGGAATTCACATTACTCTTTTTGTTCCTGAATTTTCTGCCCTTGAATTAAAAAAAAATGCCAATTTTCTTGTGAGTGCAACTCGTAAGTTTTAACTGCAATATGATCAAAGTTGCCATAATGAATCTCCATGTTGTGTAGTTGTGCATGCTACTATCAGAATTCAGAAAATATTTAGTATTCTTGAATTATCTTCCCTTGAATTGAAAAAAAATGGCCATTTTTACTGACATGCCCCTCTCAGGTGTATTTGCACCACTCTTCGAAGCTCTTGTTTCCATTTAATAAAGCGGTAATCACAATAAAATGTTATTCTTTATCATTGTAGGATAGAGCTGAATAGAGACATTTCCAAAAACTTTCTTGAATGAGAGCAGAATAAAGAAAACAATTAAAACTGTCTAGAATTCATGAGAACTGTCAAATTGAAATGGCTGATCAGTTTGATTCTGATTCCTTTCCAAATTATAATGAACCAACAGAAAGTTGTCGTGAAGATTCTGTAGAAACAAGTGGTTTTATCAAGATTTTGAAAGAAAGATTTAATACAGAACAGAAGGCTAATAATTGTGACAATTTCGGAAAATGTTTTACTCAGTCTGACAACTTAACTGATTACACCAGACTTCATACTGAAGGAAAACCATATTTATGCATGATATGTGGAAAGGGTTTTTCACAACCTTCCAGCTTAGTGACACACACAAGAATACATACTGGTGAGAAGCCATACAAATGTGACTTTTGTGAAAAACGCTTTAGATATTCTGATGGATTACAAAAACACACAAGAATACATACTGGGGAGAAGCCATATAGATGTGACATTTGTGGAAAGTGTTTTTCACAATCTACCAGCTTAGCAACACACAAAAGAATACATAACGATGAGAAGCCATATAAATGTAGTATTTGCGGAAAATGTTTTACGTCTTCTGATGGTATACTTAAACACAGAAGGGTACATACTGGTGACAAACCATATAGATGTGGCATTTGTGGAAAGTGTTTTTCACAGTCTTCAAGCTTAACAACACACAGAAAAACACATACAGAGAAGCCATACAAATGTGACATTTGCGGAAAACGTTTTATACATTCATTGAGCTTTAATGTTCACAAAGATGTGCATTCTGGTGAGAGTGAATATAAATGTGACATTGATGACTTCTAAAGTGGTAAAGAAACATACAGGAATACATGTACAATTGCATCAATAACATGTTGGTGTTTATAGCTCGCCCGGACGGAAGTCTTGCAAGAGTTATTGTCATACCCTCAGAATGACTGCGTCGGCATCCGCAAAAACTTTAACCTGGCCCATCTCATACTGGCCATGGAGTTTGACCTACTTTTTAGCGAGCCGGGACTTTATGTCCGGGGAGCTAATGTCACAGCCCTAGTGTCGGCGTCAGCGTCAGCGTCGGCGTCAGCGTCGTGTCTTAAAAAACTTTAACCTGGTCTATATCTCAGGCACTATTAGAGATACAGCCTTGATACTTCACACATGGATACCTCCTGCCAAGACCTTTCATTTGGGACCATGACCTTTGACCTAGTGACCTTGACCTTGGAGTTTGACCTTCTTTTAAAAAACTTTAACCTGGCCTATATCTCATGCACTATTACAGGTAGAGCCTTGATATTTCAATTATGGATACCTCATGTCATGAGCTTGACCTTGAGACCATGACCTTTGACCTAGTGACCTTGACCTTTGACCTTGAACTCCTTTTTTTTGTGACAAGCTCTCGTATAGGCGAGCTACGTTGTCCGCGGACAACTCTTGTTATGCCCCCGATAGGGAGGCATCATAAATTTGACTTGTCCGTCCGTCCGTCCGTCTGTCCGTCCGTCCGTCCGCCTGTCCGTCATTCCGTCCAAAAACTTTAACATTGGCCATAACTTCCTTATTACTTAACATATTCGCTTCATACTTTACCACAACATTCCTTGGTACATTACCTTTCTGTAGGCACATACTTTGGTGACCTTGACCCCTGGATGACCTTGACCTTATGACGATCAAAGCGGTGTCGAGGGCATTGTCATCTTACAGTGACAGCTCTTGTTAGAAATAAACTTTAAACTGGTATAAAACTTTAACCTGACCCATATCTCATGCCCTATTGGAGATACATGTACAGCCTTGATATTTTCACAATTGCATACCTCCAACCAAGAACTTTCATTAGAGACAATGACCTTTGACTTTGCAACCTTGACCTTGTCGTTTGACTTTCTTGTTAAAAAAATATATATATACATAATAAAAAAAGTTTAGCAACAAAATGTAAATATCTGTAGTAACCAAAATAGTTTTGTTTTAACATAAAATCAAACGTTTACACAATAGATTATAGCTAGAGAACACAAACAGATGACTTTTATACCGCAATCGCGTGCGTCTCGCACTCCAGGTGCGCATTTCCGGTTTTCATGTCTGCCATGGTATTCATGTGTTTGAAGCATAGTTCTAGAAAACATTTAGGTGTGAACGTAATTGTCTTTGCCCAGCATAAAAAAGGCCACTAAAAAGAATTTTCTGCAACGCTGTGGGACTACGCCATGGACTTACGTTAAAAGGACGTTATATCGCTAATGTGTTTCTACGTGGCAGAACCGGCGATAAAGATGTCTTTTTAAATTTTGCGCATCTCAAAGCATAAGTAACAATTTGAGGATGCTATGTGAGCCAATTTGTGTGGTTTGAGATAGTCCCGGTCAAGGACGTCGTAGAAAAAGGCCACGAGAAGATGACCGTCATAATTTCGTAACGTCACGGCAAAGATGTTCCTTATCAACACCAAAACTTCCGAGTGGCTTCCACAAGAATTTCAATATAGGGTATCCACAGTTACCATCCGTGATCTTCTCCACAGATGAACGGTTACTAGACGTTGACCGTACGTTGTAATTTCCCTGACGCTACACTATGAACGCACTAGCCTTGACTTGCATAGAGTCCTAAATGCTTTAAGCCAAATTAAGCGTATACAACACTGATGGACTCCCATTATCATCCCTTTCTTTCTGATTTGTCACCCATAGAGCACATACGGTGCATTTACGGAAGACGTGTGCGTGATCGTACTGACGCGAATGACGTTCAATCTCTTGATAAAGTAGTGAATGTTGATACTGTGTACAAACAATTTAAGTGGATTAGAAAACATTTCACTGCTGTTCTTACTTGAAAATGGCCGCACAGTCGATACCGAATTTTATTGTAACTTTTTATTTTGACCCCTGACCTACGTCAAGACAATGTTTCTAACACACTATTTAACGTTACCACAAAGCGACCTTTGAATATTGTGCGTAAATGCATATGCTAAAATGTATATAACGGCTGTGAAATAAATATCACAGAAAATACATTTTTTCAATTAACAAAGTCAGTGTTGCTAAACTTTTTTTACATGGTATATATAACACGGCCGATATCTAGACCTTTCATTTGTGAATGTGACCTTGTGACCTTGATCTTGGAGTTTGGTCTTCTTTACCAAAACTTTGATCTTTTCTTTGTGACAAGCAGTCATTAGGGCGAGATACTTTGTAATTGGACATTTCTTGTTTATCATTATGATAATTATGTGTCTTTGATAAGCAAGATACAATACAAGTTTCATATTGGTGTTGCGATGCAATCATATTTATGTTATGTTTTTGCAGAAAATATTGTAGGAATTTATCGGACATATAATCACTAGTGGTGAACTGGTTCAAAGCGAGGGTCTTGGACGTTTTTCTCTACAACAAGGTATATATATTTTGCGTTTAAATGGGAGTTTACAAAGTTTTTACCATGAATTTGTAAGAAAAATAGATCTGGTTTACCGTTATGTATTGGCAAACCGTCGGTGTAATTATAAAATCTCGTAACTATGGCTTTATCGAAGCCGTAGTTAAAAGATTTCATAACAACACAGACGGAACACATTGTTCGCGAAAAAACTTCCCTCATTTTAGCCGAGTTCACCACCAGTGATTATGTTGCTGTTTAGAAGGAGCATTTAAATGGGTCATTTGTGGAAAGGCTCATATTTGATTTCCTTAGATTGTTCAAGGCAACTGATTAGAGGGGGTAAAACGGCCTAAAATTATTACAAGTCCAAATGTACTCATTTTAATGGTATTTTCGAGACGATTTCAATCACTGTGGGTAACCTACGTGACTTTTTGGAAGCGTTAACACAGAAAAAATCGTCCGCTTCAAGGTATGTTTTGTTTAATTTCTCAGCTTATACCCTATTGATTTTGATGAGATAAAGTGCACGGAACGCGCCTTTGAGAGGGCTATTCCCGGCTCTAACTCACTCTGCTCCAAACCAAGTGGTTTCTTCAAACATTCGAGCCAAAGTGTTTGTAAGTGCAAAACGAAAGTGGGAAGCGTTCACATTCACCGAAGAAAACTTTCGCTTCAATGTTTGAAGAAAAAACGGGATTCGGAACAGAGTGAGTTACAAACTGGAATAGCCCTCTCAAATGCGCGTTCGGTGCACTTTATCTCGTCAAAATCAACAGAGTATAAGCTGAGAAATTAAACAAAACATACATTGAAGCGGACGAATTTTTCGGTGTTAACGCTTCCCAAAAGTCACGTGGGTTATCCACCGTGTCAATGAGTATCATTAACATGAGTTTTGATTAACTATAAAACATATTGCTGTTTTTCAACCAAAACCTCGAAATGGTAGTTACGTGGTTTTTGCTAGTTTTGTTTTGAAAAGCGACATTATGTATTCAGGGTTCTCCCCAGAATAATTTGAAGCTGTAGTGGCAAATTATAAGTATTGGTAAACCTTGAAATGCATTGTGTTCATGCAAATAATTGTGAATAAAACCATAATGGGAAAAGAAGAAATTGCTCAATTTGAGCAATTTCTTCTTTTCCCATTATGTTTTTATACAGAATTATTTCATTTCATATCATAAGAATACACTAATTATCACTTTTTGACATGAGATGCTGAGAAATTCCCCATTTGGTGACCTTTTTGAAGGAATTAAGCTGTGGGGTAGTTATGAAGCTGTAGGGGCATTACACTTATTTACATGAAGCTGTAGTGGGGCCGATACAGCTTATTGGGCTGGGGAGAACACTGGTATTGCATTTTGAAAAGCCAAAATTCCCTCTTGTCTGTAGCTCTTGACCTGACTTTTCTTTTCTTGAGCTAAAAACGATCAAGACATTATTAACCCATTACCAAACAACAAAATTTTAGGCTGCTCCAAATTGAAAGATGTTGCAGACGACACTTTCAAGTGATGGAAATTCAAAAACGATTGGTCATTTTGGGTAGAAAACATTGTGGGAAATGAAGAAATTGCTTGTCACAAGCAATTTCTTCATTTTCTACAATGTTTTCCAAAACCATAAACTTGTAAGGAGTCAAAAAGAGTCACTGTGTGGTAATGGGTTAACCTCTCATGCTGTTCACTTCATATCCTTGTTGTGATCAAAGTTATGGCTGATGTGCAGTCTGAGTTAGGCCTACACTTCCTGCTTTCTACTAAGACGTTGTTGCAAAATTTTGAGACAAATTAATTGAATTTCTCTTAAGTGAAAATGTGTTTTGATTTTTGAACAGCAGGACGGGATTAAATGTGTCAGGATCTGGATTCTGGACAAAGGTATTCAAGATCAGTCCTTGACTATGCTACTCTCATAGGTTGCTACAGACCATGACAAAGGTATTGGAGACCAACAATATGGCTCCTGATTAGACTGGGTATATATGCAGTCTGATCTTGAACCATGTTGGCCTCAAAAGCATTATTAGACATTTTTCCAGATCCTGGCTAAGTTGTAAAACATCTGAAATCTTATCTTTTGATTTATATTGAATGAGTGAAACTTACAATACTCTTTAATTTGAATCCTAGCTGTCCAATAAAAGACTAGCCTTAGTTCATTAGGTTCCAGGATCGCCAAGTTGGTAACGTCGGAGAATAACCATCCAGGGATCATGGGTCCAACCCTGGTATGCCAGATTTTTTTCAGCCAATGTCTTTCTGGCATATGACAAAAGTCACTGGTCTCTTACCAATGGATGAATTGAACCATATTGTATATGGTAGTTAGCGTCTGAAGGCTTGGATATGATTTTGTATAATTGTAATATTTCCAACAAACTGTTTTAAAAGTGTCATTTAACCTATTGCCGGACGGCAAAAGTTTGGACTGTTCCATTTTGAAAGGTGTTGCAGACGACAATCTAAAGTTGATGAAATTTTAAAAACATTTTTAATTTGGGTTAGAGAACATTGTGTAAAATGAAGAAATTGCTTGTCACAAGCAATTTCTTCATTTTACACAATATTTTCACAAGTCCTTTCTTATGAGAGACAGGGTTGCAATGCGTCAGGGAAATGTCAGGGAAGTTTGAATTTTTTCAAGGTCAGGGAATTGTCAGGGAATTTTGTGAACTGTCAGGGAAATTTGAAAATACAGTCAAATGTCAGGGAATTGTCAGGGAATTTTGAAAAAATAAGATGATTTTGCCATAAAATAAATGATTTCAATGTGGCCTTTTAAGATTGTCTCAAAATACCAAGAGTTACCGCGAAATTACCGCGAAGAAACATGTCAGGGAATTTTCCAATTTTGTCAGGGAAATGTCAGGGAATTGTCAGGGAATTTTATTTCCTCTGACTAGTGGCAACCCTGAGAGAGTCAAAAGGCGTTACCATGCAGTAATGGGTTAACCCATTTCCAAATAATGATGCATTTTGAAGCCTCACAAGAAAAAGATTTTGAAAACATTGCGGAAAATGAAGGAATTGTTTGTGATGAAGAATTTCTTCATTTTTCACAACATTTTTTACCCCAAAAGACCAAAATATGTAAAATTTAATTCACTTGAAATTGTCGTCTGCAATGTCTATGAATTTGGACCAGTCTAAAATATTGCTGTTTGGTAATGCATTAAGATACTGAAGTGAAGTTTACTTAACTTTGTTTTCTTCGCTTGTCTGCAAATACACTGGTGGTGAACTCGGCCAAAGCGAGGGACGTTTTTTGCTACAACAAGGTATAGGCTTTTTGCGTTTAAATGTGAGTTTAAAAATCTGTCAGTTTTTCTAATGACAATGAATTTGTTGTAGAATAGACCGGGTTTACCGTTTTGTATTGACAAACCGTCAGTGTTGTTATAAAATCTGGTAACTACTGCTTTATCAAAACCGTAGTTACGAGATTTTATAACAACACCGACGGAATACATTGTTCGCGAAAAAACGTCGAGTTGGCCGAGTTCACCACCAGTGAAATATGTTTGATATTACAATTAGGGCTGAATGGAGTACCTTGCTACCCGCGCATAGGGTTCAAAATTGCCATTACCCGGATGAAAATTTGTTACCCGTTACCCGATGATTGATTTAATCCTTGCCCAAACAAGACCAGGCCCCGGTTTCTCGAAAAAACTTAATTACGTTCTCATGCTCAAATCTGAGCACCGTGCTCAAATTGCATGAAATCCACGTGGACTTCAATCGAATATCCTTCATTGTTGGAGAGTATCCCTTTGAAGTTGAGCATATTCTCATGAGAATATACTTAAGTTTTTTCGAGAAACCGGGGCCTGGTTTTGACACCCCTTATAGAAAGGGCTTGAGAAAACATTGAAACAAAAGAAGAAACTGCTGATAACCTGCAGTTTCTCATTTTGTCTCAATATTTTCTATGCCATATTTTACACAAATAATATCTTTGATAACATCTATTTTGTCATTTGTGGCAGATTTTGAAGTGGATCACCCTAAAATTTTGCCGTTTGGGAAAGGGTTAAGCATTAAACTTGTATTGATAATTTTAACAATTAAACATATCTACACAGTCAAAAATGTATACAATGACGAAAATTGTGTAAAATGTTGTTTGGGATCTCTTCGCATAAGGGGTCTGTGACGGGTCTCGTTTTGAAATCCACCAAAGGGGGCCTTCAGATAGTCTGGTTCCCGCCTCTGATTCACTAAATCCGTAGTAGATTTCAGGGGCGGGAACCAGACTAGCCTGCAGAGTCAACGCGCCTGCATGTTCCCATTGGTACATGTAGTTTGCTCCAATTCTTTAATAAGGTTAAGCCATCTTAATTCATGAATTATTTATTTGTGCGGGTTCTCTTGTACCCGTGGGTAATTGCACAGTGTATAATCATGTGACTCAGAATTTCCGATAATCTTCAATATCTTTTTTAATACTTGACCAATTTGAATTCGGTGTGAATCAGAGAAGGTGGGAAAATGCCAGGAATAAGCTGGATGTGTTGGATTTTTGAAAAATCAACTGATAAAAAAGTTATTGAATATAAACCAAAATTTGGTTTATCTTCAATAACTTTTTAGCTCACCTGAGCACATAGTGCTCGAGGTGAGGTATTGTGATTGGTCTGTTGTCCGGCGTCTGTCTATCTGTCCATCTGTCCATCCGTCAACTTTTCACAAAAAAATCTTCTCCTCCTAAAGTACTGGGCAGAATTCAATCATATTTCACACATATGATCTATGGGTCATGCTTTTTCAAAATTGTTCAAAGAATTTGAATCGGCGCCATAATGGGGTCAACAAGTAGGTCACTAGGTCAAATCTTCTTTCTGCTCTAGGGGCCACATTTTTTGCTCAATCATTGTGAAAATTGATCAGAATATTTGTCTTGATGGTACTTAGGTCATGATGAAAAATAGGTCAAGTCGGGTCAAAAACTAGGTCACTAGGTCAAATATTGTAAAATCCATCTTTTTACACTGGAAGTGCCAATTCTGGTCCAAACTTTGTAGAAATTGTCATGAATGTTTATCTTGATGATATCAAGGTCAAGTAAAGAAGTGGGTCATGCTAGGTCATTAACTAGGTCAAGAGGTCAAATCTTACAAAATCATATCTTTTGCTCTAGAAGTGCTAATTGTTGTCCAAACTTTTGTCAAAATTGTCCTCAATGTTTATCTTGATGATATCTATGATATGATAAAAAGTGGGTCGTACAAGGTCAAAAACTAGGTCACAAGGTCAAATCTTTTAAAATCCTTCATTTTGTTCTGGACATGCCAGTTTTGGCCAAAACTTTCTCTAAATTGTCCTGAATGTTTATCTTGATGATATCTAGGTCATGTCAAGAAGTACTCTCTTACGAACAGAGCGTATTCTCCCTACATTCCATTTCGATAGAATACTCTCTGTTCTCGCGGGGTCGTTTCACGTCTAATCTCGGGGCCTTGGCGGGATTTCGGTATCCAATCGTCGCCAATATACTCATAAACAATCGAAATTTCTGATACAAGAAATGATTGGCTAACGCTTCAAATTACCAGCTTCCGCCAAAAATAGAAGCGACGTAATGTATACGTAATCAAACCAGATCAAACTGAAAGATTTTGATTCGATAATTCAAATGGTACCGGCTTCAGCCAAAAATAGAAGCGACGTAATGTATACGTAATGATCATGCAAGATAAAACTGAATGATTTTGATTCGATAATTCAAATGGTGTGCTATAATTAGATTATGACGACCAAATAGGCTGTTGGCGTGCCGAAAACTGCAGAGGTCATATTTGATGGTTTAATCAATAGAGCTCGGCATGGAGAGTAGTCAAGAAGTGGATCATGCCAGGTCATAAACTAGGTCACGAGGTCAAATCTTGTAAAATCCTCCCTTTTGCTCTGGAAGTGGCAATGTTGGTCCGAGCTTTGTAAAAAATGTCCTAAATGTTTGTCTTGATGATATCTTGGTCATTATCAAAGGTGGGTCATGCAAGGTCAAAAACTAGGTCACAATGTCAAATATTACAGAATCCTTCCTTATGCTGTAGAGATGCCAATTTTGCCCCAAAACTTTGTCAAAACTATCCTAAATACTTATCTTGATATCTAGGTTATGTACAAAATGTGGGCCAAGTAAGGTAAAAAACTAGGTCATTGGTTCAAATCTTGGTTTTGCTTTAAGAACGGAAATATATACTTAAACATTGTGAAAATTGTTCAGAATGTTTATCTTGACGAAATCTGGGTCATTTTAAATGTGGGTCATGTGAGGTCAGAAACTAGGTCAATAGGTCAAATCTTGTTTTTCCTGTAAGAACCAAAACATTTACTCAATCATTGTGAAAGTTCAGAATGTTTATCTTGATAATACCTTGGTGATATGAGTAGCAGGTCATTCGAGGTTCAAAACTAGGTCACTAGGTCAAATTTTGTTTTTGCCTTAAGAACCAAAATATTTACTTTATTATTGCGAAAATTGATCAGAATGGTTATCTTGATGATATCTTGGTGATGTGAAAAGTGGGTCATGCAAGGTCTAAAACTAGGTCACTAGGTCAAATCTTGTTTTTGCTCTTGGAACCAAAATATTAACTATATCGTTGTGAAAATTATTCAGAATATTTATCTTGATGATATCTGGGTCATTTTAAAAGTGGGTCATGTGAGGTCAGAAAGTAGGTCAAAAGGTCAAATCTTGTTTTTCCTGTAAGAACCAAAATATTCACTCAATCATTGTGAAAGTTCAAGATGTTTATCTTGATGATATCTTTGTGATATGAATAGCAGGTCATTTGAGGTTAAAAACTAGGTCACTAGGTCAGATTTTGTTTTTGCTCTAAGAACCAAAATATTTACTTTATCATTGTGAAAATTGTTCAGAATGTTTATCTTGATAATATCTTGGTGATATGAAAAGTGGGTCATGCAAGGTCTTAAACTAGGCCACTAGGTTGAATAGTGTTTTTGATCTAGGAACCATAACATTTACTTAATTGTTGTGAAAATTGTTCAGAATATTTAACTTGATGATTACTGGTCAATGTGAAAAGTTGGCCATATGAGGTTAGAAACTAGGTCACTAGGTCAAATCTTGTTTTTCCTCTAAGAACCAAAATATTTACTCAATAATTGTGAAAATTCAGAATGTTTATCATGATGATATCTTGGTGATATTAATAGCAGGTCGTTCGAGGTTAAAAACTAGGTCACTAGGTCAGATTTTGTTTTTGGTCGAAGAACCAAAATATTTACTTTATCATTGTGAAAATTATTCAGAATGTTTATCTTGATGATATGAATAGCAGGTCGTTCGAGGTTAAAAACTAGGTCACTAGGTCAGATTTTGCTTTTGGTCGAAGAACCAAAATATTTACTTTATCATTGTGAAAATTATTCGGAATGTTTATCTTGATGATATCTTGGTGATGTAAGACAGTACAGTGTCCCAAGAGTTGGTGTGAAAGTAAACATCATTCTGGACAGTGTCTCTGATTTTATGACTGGGTTTATAGTCCTAGTGTATCACATTTATCTGAGAGTCAAGTCATTTATTAGATATAAGGTCTTATTAGAATAATGAATATAATTAGCTTGTCAGCACAGAATTGTTTGCTCGAAATAAAATACAGATAAAGCATGATTGTAAGAAATAATACAAATATTTTCTCACAGCTGTTTAGAATCTTATTACCATAGATACTCATACTCTAGAAAACCACTTTTAAATCCAGCATAGATAATTTAAATCCAGTATAGTGAATAAAACACAATTTAGAGACACTATTTTTACTTCATATTTTTTGAGAAATGATTGCCCGATTATAATAATTGATTATAGCATGATACACTGAGTTTACATCCATTTCAACACTTTTGCACTATGAAAGATTACACAGACGATTGATTGTATTGACAGCATTATTACACAAAATCACTGTACTTGTCTGGTGGTTTCACCCAGTGTTTACACGATACGAAAACTCCAGAGACAGAGCCAATGGTTACTCACAGAAAATCCTCAATGTGGATTCTGAGAATGTACATAGATAACAATGCTGTTGCTATCAAAGTCGGCACGATGTTGTTGATTCACTGATTCAACGTCAAGAAAATGTGATTCATCTGTGAACGTCTTTTTCCACCAGTTCTTTATCATGTTACATTACCAGAATCCTCAGAGCTTTAAAATTTTGTTTCCTGTACTGTAACTATGTCGCAAAGCCCTCTCAGGTGAGCGATGCAGGGCCATCATGGCCCTCTTGTTTATCAATTGATTTTTCAAAAATCCAACACATCCATCTAATGTGTGACGCCTGTCCACATTCTCTGCTTCAAACAGAATTCAAATCTGTCAGTCCCGTATTAACAAAATTAATGAAGATTTTCTGAAATTTTTGTATCACGTGATTATCCAACGTGATTGTTAGACGGGTACCTGAGTAAAAAGAATGTACCCGTTTCAGCCCTAATTTGAATAACAATATTGTTTGATTAGTTACATAGTTAGTTGTTTTAAAATTAAGTTTTTTTCTTTCGGAGTTGTTAATTAATTACACAAATTTGAATATATTTGCCCTTTTATTAGCTCGCCCAGGACGATAGTCTCGGAAGAGCTATTGTTATACCCCCGCATGTCGGCGTCGGCGTCAGCGTCTGCAAAAACTTTAACCTGGCCCACATCTCATGCCCTGTTAGAGATACATGTTTAGCCTTCATATTTCACCTGTAGGTACCTCTAACCAAGACCTTTACTTTGAGGCCATGACCTTTGACCTTGTGACCTTTACCTGGCTTGGAGTTTGACCAACTTTTTGACTGTTTAAAAAAAACTTTAACCTGGCCTATATCTCATGTCCTATTACACCTACAGCTTTCATATTTCACATGTGGATACCTCTTACCAAGACCTTTCGTTTGAGACCATGACCTTTGGCCTTGTGACCTCAACCTTGGAGTTTGACCTACTTTTAAAAAACTTTAATCTGGCCTTAAAAAAAACTTTAACCAGGTCTATATCTTATGCCCTATTGCATATACAGCCATGATATTTCACATTTGGACACCTACTACCAACACCATTCACATTTGACCATGACCTTGGACCTTTCGTCCTTGACCTTGGAGTTTGACCTACTTTTTGAAAACTTTAACCTGGCCTATATCTCATATCTTTTTACACATACAGTCTTGATATTTCACATATGGACACCTCCTTCCAACACCGTTCACATTTGACCATGACCTTGGACCTTGTGACCTTGACCCTGGACTTTGACCTACTTTTAAAAAACTTTAACCTGGCCTATATCTTATGTCATTTTACACCTACTACATTGATATTTCACACATGGACACCTCCTTCCAACACAGTTCACATTTGACCATGACCTTGGACCTTGTGACCTTGACCTTGGAGTTTGACCTACTTTTAAGAAAATTTCATTTTGGGCCATGACCTTTTTACCTTGACCTAGGAAATGACTTTTCTTTGTGACAAGCTCTCGTTAGGACGAGCTTTATTGTCCGCGGACAATTCTTGTTTTATTAGCTCACCTGAGCACGAAGTGCTCGAGGTGAGTTATTGTGGTCACTTTTTGTCCGGCGTCCGTCCGTCCGTCAACATTTGGGGTGTTTACACTCTAGCATCCACAAAAGTTACTCAATCTTGATCAAACTTGGCCAAAACAAGTATGATTATAAGTTCTCGGACAAGTCCGATTATGGGCCTGATCGGACCAGAAATTGCAGAGTTATCTGCCCTTGAATGTCAAAAAATGTTGTTTTTAAGTTTGTTTACACTCTACCATCTACAATTATTGATCAATCAAGACAAAACTTGGACATAATGTTGGAGACCATAAGATCTTGGATGAGGTCAATTTTCAGTCTGATCTGACCAGAAAGATGAGAGTTATGTGCCCTTGAATTGGGCAAAATTGCCACTTTTTTGCTGTATTCAAAAAAGAGTTAATCTAAGGGAAGGAACTCTGACACTACAGTAGACTATACTTCAGTATAAGTAGAGTTATCTAGTTTGATAGAGGATATAAATAGATTTACACCCATTATCAAACAACAAAATTTTAGCCTAGTCCAAAATCATAGGTGTTGCAGATGACAAGTTCCATTGAACAAAATTTAACATTTTTTGGTCTTTCTTGGTAGAAAACATTGTGGGTAATGAAGAAATTGCTTGTCACAATGTTTTCCAAAGCCTTTATTTTGTGGGGCATCCAAAAGCGCCAATGTGTGGGAAAGGGTCAATCAAGACCAAACTTGGACACAATGTTGGGGACTATAAGATATCAGATGAGTTTGATTTTCAGTCTGATCTGATCTGAAAGTCAAGAGTTACGTGCCCTTGAATTTGACAAAATTGCCATTTTCGGCTGTTTTCAACCTTTTTTACACTCTAGAATCTACAATTATTAATCAATCAAGACAAAACTTGGACACAATGTTTTGGACCATAAGATCTGGGATTAGTTTGATTTTCAGTCTGATCTAATCAGAAAGTCAAGAGTTATGTGCCCTTGAATTTGACAAAATTGCTGTTTTTTACTGTTTTCGACTTTGTTTACACACTAGAATCTACAATTATTGACCAATCAAGACAAATCTTGAACACAATGTTGGAGACTATATAGATCTCAGATAATTTCGATTTTCAGTTTGATCTGATTAGAAAGTCAAGAGTAATGTGCCCTTGAATTTGAAAAAATTGCTGTTTTTGGCTGTTTTCGACCTTGTTTATACTCTAGAATCTACAATTATTTATCAATCAAGACAAAACTTGAACACAATGTTGGGGACTATGAGATCTTGGATGAGTTTGATTTTCAGTCTGATTTGATGAGAATGTTGAGAGTTACGTGCCCTTGAATTTGACAAAATTGCCATTTTCGGCTGGTTTCGACCTTGTTTACATTCTAGAATCTACAATTATTGATCAATCTATACAAAACTTGGACACAATGTTGGGAACCATAAGATCTCATATGAGTTTGATTTTCAGTCTGATCTGATTAGAAAGTCGAGCGTTTTGTGCCCTTGAATTTGACAAAATGTTGTTTTCGGCTGTTTTCGACCTTGTTTACACTCTGGAATCTATCCTTATGGATAAATCTAGACAAAACTTGGACACAATATTAGGGACCATAAGATCTGGGATTAGTTTGATTTTCAGTCTTAACTGATGAGAAAATCGAGAGAAATGTGCCCTTGAATTTAATTAGATTACTGTTTTCGGCTGTTTTCGACCTTGTTTATACTCTAGAATCTACAATTATTTACCAATCAAGACAAAACTTGGATACAATCAGGGCTACAGATAAGTGGTGGTGAAGACATACTAACATTGTTTTTTCGATTTCAAATCCTATGTTGTGGGTACTCATTTGAATCGTCTCGACGAGACGATACAAATGAGTAACTACAACAAAGGGTTTGATGATCACTGACAGCATTATTGCAGTTTGAAAAGTCACCACCCCCTCTTATCTGGAGCCCTGTACAATGTTTGGCATCATAATTTAGATCTCGGATGAGTTAGATTTTCACAACCTTATTGACCATAAGTTCTTTTTCAGTCTTAAAGTAATAAATATTAATTGAATTGAACAAAAGTGTTGCTCATATCATTTAGGTTCAGGTGAGCGATATAGGACCATCATGGTCCTCTTGTCTTTAAATAAAGAGATAAAAAAGAACGAACAATTTGTGACTTCAATTTTTAGCTCCACTGGCCTTCAGGCAAGCGGACTATTGTCATGGCAGTTTGTCTGCCGTGCCTCCGTGCATCGGTAAACTTTTTCATTAAAAAATCTCTTCTAAAAAGCTATAACACGGATTTCAATCAAATTTCACAGGAATAATACTTGGATGACCCTCTCTGAAGTTCCTTCAAAGAATTTTGATTGAAGTAGAACAACATGAGTTTCCTGCCCTTGAATATCAAAAATAGCTTATTTTGACTTTGTTTTCACTCTAAAAACTACAAATATTGACCAATTGATCATGTCTGGGTATAAGTGTCAGCTTGATAAGAATCAGATATCGTGAGTTATGTGCCCTTGATTTTGTCAAAGTTGCCAATTTCGACTTTGATTTTTCTGTTACAACCATAGATATTTTAAAACAATTCAAGACAAAACTTGGACATAATCATGTTAAATAAAAAAGTTTGCATGTGGTTTTGGTCATAGAGAACAATGATTTGCCTCGAGAAAAATGTAGATCAATAGTTTAATCCTTTTCGAAACAGCCATAAAATAACTGATCAATTTTGATTTTGATTTCAGTTTCTGACACCGTTTTAGTTGATTACAAAGCAGTAAAGATGTGCATTTCTTAGCACAGAAAGTAGTGAGGGAACTGGAGAAAACAATTGTTAATAGCATTTTAAGGTCACATGAGCAAGTAGTGTTCAGGTTGAGGTATTGTGGTTGACCAGTGATTAGTGTGCATCTGTCTGTACGTCTCTGTGTCTGTTCTGTAAGTCAACAATTGCAAGAGAACACTTCCCTTAAACTAAAACATCCGGCACGATTCAATAGAACTCCATATATACTGAACCTCAGTAATAACGCACCACTTTTTCTTGTTTTATATTTTTTCAACAAAATCATTCATTTTATTGACACAGTATTATTCGGTATCCGCCGGACATTAGGTATTCACACAACACACTCTGAAGCACAAAACCCATTCATCCGTGACGCTAGCCGTCCAAACTTGGTAAACAGGTTTTCTGCACGTGCTGTAGTAATGACCTCGTGCACAAACCAGCTTATCGGTTTATAGTGTACATGTAGTCGGTACAACAAAGAAAACACCCAAACATTTCATCGGTCGGAATTTTTGATGCTTTAAACAATGCCAAGACTTTCCACTGACGAACGTAATTGTGCTACTGGGATGTTGCAGGCAGTGATGACGTCACGTGCTATTGTAAACACGATGTCATTTCATCACAAGACAATTGGTCGGCTTAGAGAACATTTCCAACAAACTGGTGTACTGCTGGACTACCCGGGAAGGGGTACACCAAAGGTCCCAACTGCAGCTGAAACAGGTACACAGGTTAAAATGCAAATGGATACAGGGATAGCGTAGAGTCATGCCAACTGCCAGAATCCCAAATGTGATCAGTTCCATGCGTCTACGAAGCACCGACTGTATTGCTCTGCATAGTGGTCTCACGCAATACTGATTTTGTGACTTTCACTTTAGAGGGTAGTCACGTTTACGCGTTCGTCACGCTTGATTACTTTAAGGCAGCGAAACACTTTTTTGACCAGAAACAAATAAAATGACAGCAGTTCGGGTTCTTGTTTTACAGTTTGAAAAAGTAACATAATAAAAAAGTTAAACTGAAAAAGTGGTGCGTTATTTCTGAGGTTCAGTATATATGGCTCCTGTGTAATTCTTTTTCAAAATACTTTGAAAGAACTTGAATTCAGCTGAGAATCCGGTCAAACTGCATGTCACTATCAAATCTTGTGAAATCTCTGGGGGTCACAGTATTTCTTCGCGTATTCTTCGATTTTCAACGAAAACCTCGCAATTGCAGCTTCTTTTAAGCCTTTCCCAAATGATAAAATTTTAGGGTGATTCGCTTTAAAACCTGCCACAAATGACAAAATGGAAGTTATCAAAGATAGAATTGTGTAAAATACGACATAAAAATATTGAGACAAAAGGAGAAACTGCTGGTTATCAGCAGTTTCTTCTTTTGTTTCAATATTTTCCCAAGCCTTTTCTAATAGGGACGTCAAAACCAGGTCTTATTTGGGAAAGGGTTAAGCCGCAGTAACAAGGTTTTCGTTGGAAAGTAGCGATTTGTCCAATCTTTGTGAAAAAAAAAACTCAGAGTTAGCCTTGATGATATCTGGGTCATGTCAAGAAAAGACATACCAGATCAAAAACTAGGTCAATAAGTCAAATATTACCACAACGTAATGACGTCTTTCTTAGGATGCATGCCTTATTTGTAGAATTCCTTTTTTCCAAAAATTGATTCTAACCGACACTACGACCAAATTAGAATTGCCTCAGGTCAGAAATTGTGCATTTACCGTATTTCTGCTAGACTATTCAAGCGGTTTGTTATGCTCCCCGAAAAAAAATCGGGGGAGCTATATAGTCGCCATGCTGTCTGCCCGTCCGTCTGTGTATCCGTCCGTCCGTCCACAGCCAGAACTCAGCAACCCTTGGACCAAATTCAACGAAAATTCACATGTGAACTCCCTTGGATAATCCCTAGGGATCTTTTTCTCCGTCTCTTAATTTGAGGCTGTGTCATGGAAAAAGGGGCCTTAATGTAAAAATCATTTTTCTCTTATTATGCCCCCTTTCGAAGAAAATGGGGGTATATTGTTTTGCAAGTGTCGGTCGGTCGGTCGGTCGGAAGGTCGGTCGGAAGGTCGGTCGGTCCGTAGGTCGGTCCGTAGGTCGGTCGGTCTGTCCGTAGACCAAACCTTGTCCGGAGCATAACTCAGAAAGTATTAAAGGTAGAATCATGAAACTTCATAGGTGGATAGATCTCATTATGAGGAGGTGCAGTGCACAAGAACCGTAACTCTGCCGATCAAATTTTTGGAGTTATTGCCCTTTGTTGATTTTATAAATTGATTCTTGTCCGGAGCATAACTCAAAAAGTATGTAAGGTACAATCATGAAACTTTACAGGTGGATAGATCTCATTATGGAGAGGTGCAGTGCACAAGAACCGTAACTCTGCCAATCAAATTTTTGGAGTTATTGCCCTTTGTTGATTTTATAACTTGATTCTTGTCCGGAGCATAACTCAAAAAGTATGTAAGGTACAATCATGAAACTTTACAGGTGCATAGATCTCATTATGGAGAGGTGCAGTGCACAAGAACCGTAACTCTGCCGATCAAATTTTTTGAGTTATTGCCCTTTGTTGATTTTATAACTTGATTCTTGTCTGGAGCATAACTCAAAAAGTATGTAAGGTACAATCATGAAACTTTACAGGTGGATAGATCTCATTATGGAGAGGTGCAGTGCACAAGAACCGTAACTCTGCTGATCATATTTTTGGAGTTATTGCCCTTTGTTGATTTTCAAACTTGATTCTTGTCCGGAGCATAACTCAAAAACTATGTTAGGTAGAATCATGATACTTTACAGGTGAATAGATCTCATTATGGAGAGGTGCAGTGCACAAGAACCGTAACTCTGCCGATCATATTTTTGGAGTTATTGCCCTTTGTTGATTTTCAAATTTGATTATTGTCCGCAGTATAACTCAAAAAGTATGTAAGGTAGAATCATGAAACTTTACAGGTGGATAGATCTCATTATGGAGTGGTGCAGTGCACAGGAACCGTAACTCTGTAGATCAAATTTTCTGAGTTATTGCCCTTTGTTGATTTTATAACTTGATTCTTGTCCGGAGCACAACTCAAAAAATATGTAAGGTAGAATCATGAAACTTTACAGGTGAATAGATTTCATTATGGAGAGGTGCAGTGCACAAGAACCGTAACTCTGCCAATCAATTTTTTGGAGTTATTGCCCTTTGTTGATTTTTACACTTAATTCTTAACCTTGCCTATATCTCATGTCCTTTTACACATACAGCCTTGATATCTCACACATAGGTACCTCCTATCAACATGGTTCACATTTAACCATGACCTTGGACCTTGACCTTGGAGTTTTACCTACTTTAAAAAAATTTAAACTTGGCATATATCTCATGACCTTTTACAAATACAGCCTTGATATTTCACACATGGACACATCTTACCAAGACCTTTCACAATTGACCATGACCTTGGACTTTGTGACCTTGACCTTGGAGTTTGACCTACTTTTAAAAAACTTTAACCTGGCCGATATATCATATCCTTTTACACATACAGCCTTGATATTTGACACATGAAACCTCCGACCAAGACCTATCACATACAACTATGACCTTGGACCATGTGGCCTTGACCTTTGAGTTTGACCTACTTTTAAAAAAATAAACTTGGCCTATATCTTATGTGTTATTACACATACAGCCTTGGTATTTCACACATGGACACATCTTACCAAGACCTTTCACATTTGACCATGACCTTGGACCTTGTGACCTAGACCTTTGACTTTGACCTACTTTAAAAAACTTTAACCTAGCCGATATATCAATTCCTTTTACACATACAGCCTTGATATTTGACACATGGACACCTACGACCAAGACCTTTCACATTTGACCATGACCTTGGACCTTGACCTTGGAGTTTGACCTACTTTTAAAAAACTTAAACTAGGCCTTTATATCATGTCCTGTTACCTATACAGTCTCAATATTTTACACATGGACACCTCCTACCAAGACCTTTCACATTTGACCATGACCTTGGCCTGTGTGACCTTGACCTTTGATTTTTACATACTTTTAGAAATCTTTAACCTAGCCTTTATCTTATGTCCTATTACACCTACAGCCTTGATATTTCACACATAGACACCTCCTACCAAGACCTTTCACATTTGACCATGGCCTTGAATATTGCAACCTTGACCTTGGAGTTTGACCTACTTTTAAAAAAAGACTGAAACCAGGCAAATATATCATGTCCTTTTACACCTACAGCCTTGATATTTCACACATGGACATCTCCAACCATGACCTTTCGCATTTGACCATGTCCTTGACCTTGGCATTTGGCCTACTTTTAAAAACTTTAACCTGGCCTATGTTTCATTTAACTTTTACATATACAGCTTTGATATTTCACACATGGACACCTCCAACCAAGACCTTTCACATTTGACCTTGACCTTGGCATTTGGCCTACTTTTAAAAACTTTAACCTGGCCTATGTTTCATTTTACTTTTAACTCGTTATTATTTAAAAACTGATTTTATTATGAAATGCACTATTTTGGTATCACTTTTGTGGGTAGTTAGACGACAATTCTCTGCAGAAATGACCAATAAAAAACAACAACATTAAGTCAGTATTTCATTTTTTAATGTAAATACATATAAACTACAAGTCAGTTTTACACCAAAGGGGTTGTAAATTTACAACCCCCTTCAAATAATATTGGATAAATGATGAGCTGTTTCTCATTTAAAAATATATAATTCCATAAGTTTAGATTTTAAAATTTCAGGTCAACAGGGGTTGTAAATTTACAACCCCCCTGCGAATAATATTGGATATATTTTGTGCTGTTTCTTGTAAAAACAAGCCTTATTCCATAACTTTCGATTTAAACATTTCTGGTCATCGGGGGTTGTAAATTTACAACCCCCCTGCGAAAAAGTATTGGATGAATATTGTCTTGCTTCTCGTATAAAATCAAGCCTAATTTCATAAGTTTAGATTTTAAATTTTCAAGTCATAGGGGTTGTAAATTTACAACCCCCCTGCGAATAATATTGGATAAATGTTGTGCTGTTTCTTGTAAAAACAAGCCTTATTCAATAACTTTCGATTTTATCATTTCTGGTCATCAGGGGTTGTAAATTTACAACCCCCTGCCAAAAAATATTGGATAAATAACATGCTGCTTCGAATAGAAATAAGCCTAAATTCATAAGTTTCGATTTTTAGATTTCAAGTCATAGGGGTTGTAAATTTACAACCCCCTGCGAAAAATATTGGATAAATGACATGCTGCTTCGCATAAAAATAAGCATAATTCCATAAGTTTCGATTTTAACATTTCTGGTCATCAGGGGTTGTAAATTTACAACCCCCCCTGCGAATAATATTGGATATATGTTGCACTGCGTCTCTTATAAAACAAACCTAATTCCGTAAGTTTCTACTTTAAAATTTTAAGTCATAGGGGTTGTAAATTTACAACCCCATAAAATTGATATTGGATAAATGATATTCTGCTTCTCATAAAAAACAAGCCTAAGTCCGACATAAGTTATGACTTTAAAAAACTCACTAGGGGTTGTAAATTTACAACCCCCTTGATCTAATACTGGATAAATGATGTGCTACTTCTCATAGAGACGAGTAAAATTCTACCTTTAATCATGATTTTAGAATTTCTGGTCATTAGGGGTCGTAAATTTACAACCCCTGCATCTTATACAAGATAAACAATATGCTACTTCTAATAGAAACTAGCCTTATTATACATAAAAGTTTTGCTTCTAAAAGTTCTGTTCATCCCCTGACAATAATATTGGATAAGCGTTGCGCTACCATTGATGGAAACAGGGCTAATTCCACAATAGTTATGATTTTAAAATTTTTGGTCATTAGGGGCTGTAAATTCACAACCCCTGCAAATGATAATGGATAAATTATGTGCTGCTTCTCGTAGAAACAAGTGAAATTCAACAATCAGTGTTTTTTTTTTTTTTTTTTTTTTTTTTTTAATTTATGGTCATTAGGGGTCGTAAAATTACAACACCTACATCTTATACAGGATAATTGATGCACTTTTTTCTCTAAGATTCAAGCCAAAGTACACAATAAGTTTAACTGTTAGGATTTTAAAATTTCCGGTCATTGCGTGTTGAAAATGTTCAACCCGCTGCATCTTACAATAGAGTATAATAGATAAATGATGTGTTACTTCTCAGAGAAACAAGCCTTATTCTGTTTAGGAGATAAGCGGCCATGATTTATGCTATTCTGAGAAGAGTTATAAAACAATATGCATTAGCGTTACTCTTGCATAGAATTTGTCACTGTATATAATATAACTGAGGTCTCTGTCCGTGTATGTTCTGACGCAATGTCTCCGCAATTAGTTGGTCGTCTTATACTCGTGCATGTATACAACCTCGAGTTTCTTCTCCAAAACTCGAATCTGAAAATATAATAAGAATTCATCCTATAACTTATACCCTTTTATAAAACGGCTTAGTTTTCACATCTTAAATACTCGAGGGGAACAAGAAAGTATTTAAAGTCTAAGTTACTATGAATTGTCATTTTAACTCGTGCGAGTGTTTCATAATTATACGTAACTTGCTTTCCTCAAAATAGTCAACAAATAGAGGGACTTTCAGGTACGCCATGTCGAAATTATTTTTAGAAAATGCATACTTGTATTTGAATTAATTTTGTAAACGTAAAATTTGTGAAAAAAGCAATAAGGAAACAAGAGGGTCATGATGGCCCTGTATCGCTCCACTGGCTTTTATATTTTAGACTTTTAGACTACGTAATTCTTCAAAGAATACAATAGATGTCTATCCACAGAAGATTCATGCTACACCAGAATGAAATCCAATAAGTGGTTATGGAAGAGAAATGTTTTTTTTTTGTCTTAAAATTACACTGTGTCTCATATAGCGAAAAATAAGCCCTGCACACAGCTGCCATGATTTTCATCCGATCGAATTTTTTCATAGAATATACTGTATTGTACATTGAACATTCAGGCTAAATTGCAATGAAATCCAATTAAGGCGTTTGGGAGAAGATTTTTGTTAAAGATTTTTGGAAAAATTAATTTCGTTAATTTCGTCGAAAGTTCTGCACATATTTTTGAGGAATTAGGAAAAGATTGATGCAAGGAAGATTCCTATGAAGTTTTGTTGAAATTGGTCGAGTAGTCTTGAAGAAGAAGGTTGTTAAAGATTTTTCGAAAATTTGATTTCATAAGTTTAATCAAAATTTTAGTACTGCGCGATTTTTTATGGAATTTAGAAGAGATTCATGCAAGGACGATTCCTTTGAAGTATTGTTAAAATTGGTCCAGTAGTTTTGGAGAAGAAGATTTTTAATTTTTTTCGAAAATTTGATTTAATCAAAATTTCAGTTCTACACCGTCACGGAATTGATTTATTATCATTATTCTTGAATGAATTTGGAAGAGATTCAGACAAGAAAGATTCCTGTGGAGTTTGGTTGAAATTGGTCCAGTAGGTTTGAAGATGTTTGAACGCATGTGCGGACGGACGCACGCAAGGACGCATGACGGACACAGGGCCATGACATAAGGCCACTGGCCTTTGGCTAGTGGAGCTAAAATTATCAGAATGAACAATAATGATTTTTCTCCCTTGATGTGTTATTCATCATTGATTGCATAAAATGATCATTTACAGGTTTACTGATACGTATACATGTATTTATTTGCCTCTACAGCCTCAAATTATTCTGTAGAAAAGAACATTATCCTTCTTCTGTTTTCTTCTCTGTTGGCATACAATCTGTAATACATCATGAATATTATGAATATAATTAGATTAACGAAAATTTCAAATGTCCACAAACAAGTGTTGATGCAGAGTATTCGACATTTTCTTCTTTGGCCACAATACCCTCTGTGCCACTGTATTCTTAATCAGACAGAGTAGGGGCCTACATATTCATCGGCACCAATTTTGTCATCTTTCCAATTGTAACAGTATTTTTGTCGGTTTGGAAAAGGTTTAGTAAATATTATTCCGCAGAGTATCCCATAGAATGTTTGTATTTTTCTTAATTCAATCAATGTTGTTTATCGCAAACTATGGCGTTGAAATGAAATGTGTAAAATTGTGCAATTTTGGTAAATGATAAAATACACCGGCCTCTTTTGATTCAATAGTTTCCCAAACCTTTTGTTAGGGACGTCAAAACCCGGTTTTGTTTGAGAAAAGAATATAAAGGTGAAATCCTTTTCTTTCCCTCAACATGGCCGATTAATTTCACGATTTCATCGACGTATCTGTGTGTAGCCTAAGATGGCTTAGGAAACAAGCAATTTCTTCGTTTTCCACAATATTTTCTATCCTTAAAGTTAAAAAAAATTCTCCGATCTTCAACATCTTTGAAATTGAACTAGTCTAAATTTTTGCTGTTTTAGCAAGGGTTAAACAGTACTAACATATCCTAAGCCTTTCTTTTGACGAAATGTAAAACCTAAGTATAGACAAGCATTTCATATCTTGCATCTATATTTTCTATATTTTACGCATTTTCGTTCTTTAAAAACATCTCTATTTTTCGTCTACGGTAAGCTGCTTTCATACTTGATCTGTCCGGATCTGTCATTTTGGAAATGGTTAAGTTTGGAAAAGAATTTCATCAGTTGGTTTAGATAAAGCTGTTCATCGATGGTTACGTTCGAAAATGGCGTAACTACAGGTTGATCAAGCCGAAGTTACGACCGTCTATAGGGAAAAAAGATATGACTTTAGAGTCTATAAATGAAATTACCATTTTCCCGGACGAAATCTCTTTTCCAAACAACAAAATTTTGGGGTGATCCAACTTAAACCATTTCCTAAACAAGACCTGCTTTTGGCACCCCTAACCGATATGGATTGGGAAAACATAGAGACAAAAGACGAAAATGCTGACGATCAACATTTTCTCCTTTTGTTTCAATATTATTTTTGCTAAATTATACATTAGTACACCATTGTCCTCCCCAGCCCAAAAAGCTGTATCGGATCCACTACAGCTTCATGTAAATCAGAGTAATGTCCCTACAGCTTTAAAAGCACCCCGCACAACTTAATCCGCACAACTAAATTTCTTCAAAATAGTTGCCAAAAAGAGAGGTTTTAGGTATTTCATGTCAAAAACTGATAAATAATGCATTTTGATAGTTATAAATATAACAATGTTGCGTAAAATATTATGGGAAGAGAAGAAATTGCTCAAAATAAGCAATCTCTCCTTTTCCTATAATATTTTTATTCAAAGTTAATTTATTTTTAAAACATTATGCATTTCAATGTTTACTTATTTGCCACTACAGCTTTAAATTATTCTGCTGGGACCCTGGTACATAAGACCATTATTAACATCCATTTTGCAGTCTGCAGCAGCTTTTTAAATTTTGACACCCATCTGCCGTTCGTATTAGTGCATTAATATTTTCCTTATATAGCCTAAGCATACATAATTTTTTCTGGGGACTTAAAAGTTAGCCCTTTCCAAAACGGCAGGATTTCACTGTGTTCTGATGCAAAAGCTGCTATGACGATAAAATTGGTGCCTATATAGGTCATAAAAATTGACTTTGTGTATGAATAATAGCTTAGAAAATATTGAGACAAAACTAAAGGAGGAAATGCTGATATTAAGCTTTTTCTTCTTTTGTTTCAATGTTTCAAAATTCTTTCTTTTATTGATGTGAATAAGGATTAAAACTATCAAACTTTGTGCCGTTTGTGAAAGGGTTAATCTGATACAATTAACCCTTTCCTAAATAAGACCTGGTTTGATGTCCATAAAAGAAAAAGTCTGGGAAAACATTGAGGCAAAAGAAGAAACTGCTGATGACTAGCAGTTTCTCCTTTTGCCTCAATATTTTCTGCTCTTTGTTCTACACAAATTCCTTCTTCAAAAACATGCATTTTGTTGTCTGCAGTAGCTTTCCAATTGGATCATGCTAAAATTTAGTCGTTTTGGAAAGGGATAAATTACAAAGCTTATTTTTTCTCGCTGTTTTTGTAAAGGAACTATGCGCATATGTTGCATGTTTTACAATTTATAGACAAATTCTAGTTAAACATGCAAAAAAGATGGGTAAAAGACGCACTAACCTGTAATGGTGTGATCCGAAACCGATTTCCTAACGTCCCCTGTAGTCTAGGAGGTAGATGAGGTTTAATTGCGGTAAAAGCACCATACAACTTTTAGACTGATTCTTGTAGCAAATTATCTCAGGAGTTCGGAAATGCGCGTCTGACGCGCATCCGCCTAGATATAAGGGGAGAAAATTGAGGTTAAAGTTGTCTGCCCTTGGATTTTTAAGCCAAAAATGGAATCTTACTAGGCTTTTCTTTTAAGGCATGGATTTATTACAAATGTTTTAAAATTGGTAAATATATGCACATGTCATCTCCACACATATTTTAATGATGTTTAATGAATGTTTTTAATCCATAAAAATCCAAGATGGCCGCCAGAATGTCTATTTTAGTAACAAAAAGGTGTTTTTCTTTAAAATAAGATTTTTTTGGGGATGCATATTCGCTGATTTGAAATTTTATGCATGTATCTAATAAATATGAACTAGGAAATTGTCTCAGGAGTTCGGAAATGTGCGTGTGACGCGCATCCGCATATATATAAGGGGAGAAAATTGAGGTCAAAGTTGTCTGCCCTTGGATTTTAAGCCAAAATGGAAATATTACAAGGCATTACTTTTACGACATTGATTCATTACAAATGTTTTTAATTGGCAAATATATGCACAATTCATCTCCATACATATTTTAAAGATAATTCATGAAAGTTATTGATCCATAAATATCCAAGATGGTCGCCAGAATGTCTATTTTTAGTAACAAAATGGCCTTTTTTTTCAAATAAGCTTTTTTCTGGGATGCATGTATGTTGATGTGAATTTTATGCACATATATAATAAATATAAACCAATTGGAACTTAGAAAATTAGGAAAAATAAGTTTTGGATAGTATTTGAAATGATTTTTTATGCTTAAATTGCATTTTCATATCTTGATAATTTTGGTAAAAGCATTTCGATGCATTTCTGTTGGGGTATTGATTCATTCCAAATGGTTTTAATTGGCAAATACATGTATAATTCATCTACATACATATTTTAGTGTTGTTCAATGAAAGTTTTTGATCTATAAAAATCCAAGATGGCTGTCAAATGTCTATTTTTAGTATAAAAAGTGTTTTTTAAACAAGATTTTTTTCTGGACGCATATACATTATGCTAATATGAATCTTTAAGAATATACATGTATTTAATAAATATTAACTCATTGGAACATAGAAAAGTAGGGAAAATAAGTTTTGGATAGTATTCTAAACAAATTTTTAAGCTCAAATTGTATTTTCATAATCCTGAGAATTTTGCGAAAAGCTTTTCGATCCGTAAATTAAACGCATTTTCAAACACATGTATTCTTTTCAGTATGCATGTGAATTATATATTGAATATGCATTTCGCATAATCAATTAGTACGGATATTCATAAACACCCGAAAAAAAATTAAAGCCAATATAGATGACAAGATGGCCGCCATTTAGATCAATTTAGAATTACATGATGAATTCTGTTGTAGAAATGGGCTAACTCATAGGAAATTTTCCTGATCATACAAGATGGCTTTTTGTTGATTCAAGTCTGCATGTTATTGCTTTATATCTGGCTGAATCACAATCATAAATTACATGTTACAAATTTAAAAAGCAATGAATTGGATGGAATTCTGTTTTTGTTACACTGAAACTGAATATATTACCTTTTCCAGGATGTGGCCCTTGTAAAGTTTTAAAATGTATGAGTTTCGTACACTGTATCTTATAACATTTATAATATTATATCTTTCTGTTTCCCAGGTACACAAAATAATTGATATAATGGTGCAAAATTTAAAGACAAAAAGGAGGTCAACATGTCAAAGAATTGTACTTTATACATTGGCCAAAACTTCTGGCCTGGGGAAGTGAAATCATTTGACTAAAATACCTGGTTAAAAGCACAAACATGTGCGTCTGTTAGACTGTCCAGAGGTAGATCCTCCAAATATGCCTCGATTATTCTCCCAGACTCGTTTGATGATACCACGGTATATCACATCAGTTGCTACTGCAACTTCAATGCCATAAGGGATTCTACAGGGTAACCTAACACTGTAGATAAGTCGAAACCATACACAATGCGCTATGGTGTGCCAGATAAAGCTAGTCCTTCTAGTTTTGATTTTGATCACAGCTCAATTGTTGAGACAACCTACTACTTAGGAGGTTTAGTCTTAAAGCATCCCTATTATTTAACCCTTTTCTAAATGACAAAATTGTAGGATGGTTAGGCTCTAGCAATCTTAAACTGTAAGGGTACCCTTTGACCATGTGTACAGCACATTGAAGAATCTAATTAAATTTCCTGTGGGCTCTGCTTAGCATTTGGCAAGGGATTCCACTGTTACAGGTTCAGGCAGGTCCTTGAGGTCTTTCTCTAATGCATTCACTAAACCTCTCAAGCAGTTAATCAGGGCAACACTTACTGATTTTTTTCTCGAAGACTGCTAACCTGTATTTGTTGCGCTTCATCTTCCAAGAAGCTGATGTTAAGTTTGTGCAGGAATGCCAAGAATTCAGCTCCATCGCACTCTACTACTGATTCCTGAATGAGATTCTTTAGTAAATTAACATTATGATCATAAGCTGGAGGTGATTTGTCCATTAGATAGGCTTCCTCAACCAGACCTTTACCATGATGCAGGTTTCCTTGCAGCTTAGATGATACTTGACTTCTTTTGCTATCATGCCAATGTCACTGATTTTTGCAATTAGTTTTTATCATCTTTTCTCACACCTACGGTAATTCATATATAATGACATTTGCTGCATCTTCAGTTTCACATTTCTCCGAATATTCCTTTTTGATTTCGCAGGACAGTCACAAAATACACAGGTTGCAGGGAATATACTAGATGTACTCCATGGACCAGCTTTCCCTTGCTCATTAGAGCAAATTGTGTATGATTTCGACTCATCTACAGTATAAGGTTGTCCTATAGAACCCCTTATGGCAGTGAAGTTGCCGTAACAACTGATGTGATATCCCATGGTATCATCAAACACGTCTGGGAATTGAGAATTGAGACATGCTTAGAGGAACTACAGGCTGTCAACCATGTCTTCTTAAAAAAGGAGTTGTAATAGGAATATTTTCCAAGAAGCTTTTAGCCCATTTTGAGTTAAAGTATAGGAGTTTAAGTAAAGTATTTTTTGTCTCAAGCATTCACAGGGGCTTTCACGCTATTATTGAAAGTGGTGCAGCATTGTAAAAAAAGCAAAAGGTAGAAGTGGGAGAGAGCACATGAAAGACAACATCTCTGAACAAAGGGGAATGAATGTTCTCCCCCAAGAAAATTTTGACAATCTAATTGTCCTTAGAATCAATTTGAATGCGCTCTGATAGGTCCATTTTTGCTTTAAATTTCATTTAACATATATATAATACATTAAGCCAAAGAAATATTACAGCCATGGCCATAATTCAACTGACAGCTTTGTGTTATACCAACAGTTCTTACCAAGTCTAGTTTGTTGTATGTTAATGCATTTGCGTTTAATCTAGACAAGAAAGTCGAGATGGCCATATATCACACAACACTGAGGTTTAGAGGAGATTATATGTATCAGATACATTCTGCCTCATCCCAGACCAGCATTTTCCAGCCAATTTTCATTACACGCAAATATTTGTCAGAAGATTGTACAAGATTTCATTCTTGCCCTCCATATGTAATGCAATATCCCATAACAAAGGGCCAATTTTCATTGCAGCACAAAACGTTCAAGTAATTTGATAGAAGACCATAATACAATTATACGAATCAAATTTTAAAGCTGTAGGTCAAACATAGGGAGTAGAAGATTGTATAGGATTTACTCCCCCGCCTCTATCTAGAATATGAAATTTCACAACATAGGACCCAATCTAATAATAGCGCAATAATTAAAAGCATTTTGGCAGAGGGCTTTGAGACAATTCAGCACTTCAAATTTGAAAGCCCTCGAAAGCCGGAGTAAAATAAAAGCCTATATTTTTTGTCTCATTATGTAATCTAATACTAAAAACACAGGGCAAATCTTCATTATAACATAATGATTCATAAAGTTCTTTAGGGGGTGCTATAAGACAATTCCATAGACCAAATTTCAAAGCCCTATGTCGAATGATTTAAGTGTAGTAGATTGTACAGGATTTCCTTCTTTGTTTTTATGAAGTTTGATACAGGTCCCACAGCATATGGTTAAGTTTCATTGTACCACAATCACATGAAACATTTCCGTAGAGGGCCTTCATACAATGAGATTCTACATACAAAATTTCAAAACTCTAGGCCTTATGGTATGGGAGTAGAGTATTTTTTTTTTACTTGTGAACAGACAGGCGGACTACGGATGGCGAGTAATCAAAATACCTCACCCTCAGCACTTTATGCTAAGGTGAGCTAATAAAGTAATCACTTCAGATCCACAGCATCACAATCCAGAAAGTAGGCTACTATATGTAGCATATCATGATCCTCATCATCTGTATTGACACCTTAAAGGTATGTGTCCTATTCAATAACCTTGTAGGTAACCAAATCAGTGATGACGAACAGACGAAAACACCAGGACATTTATACAGTATGTTAATGCTTTAATGGAAGACAGAAATTCTCTTACCTGAAAATTAAAGAAACAAATAACATCTTATCATTCATCGACAATAATTTTACCAAAAAATGTAGGAAATGTTTTCAAAATATAGGAGAATTGCACAAAGGGGTTTATGATGTACTTAAAAATAAATGATTTGTGCCCAAAATTTAGGAGTTTTAGAGGAAAAAAGGAATCGGTTGACAGCCTGACTAGCTTTGGACTGTCTAAGTGACACACATGTTTAGGCTTTTAATTAGGTGTTTTCATCAAAGGATTTCACTTCCCCAGGTCATGATTTTTGGACAAGATGTAAAGTATTGTTCCTTGACATGTTGACCCCCCCTTAAATGTCTTTCAAAGTTTACAGCATTATATCAGTTATCGTGTGTACCTGGGAAACAGAAAGAAATAATGTTATAAAGGTTATAGGATACATTGTACATTTTAAAACTCCATAAGGGCCACATCCTGGAAAAGGTAGGCCTAATATACCAAGGTTCTGTGTAACAAATACAGAATTCTATCGGATTCATTGCTTCTCGAATGTGTTGTTTCTAATTGTGATTCAGCCAGATATGAAGAAATAACATGCATACCTGCACCAACAAAATGCGATTTTGTATGATTAGGAAAACTCATCGCGAGTAAGCCCATTTATACAACATAATTCATAAAATGGTGGCCATCTTGGCATTCATGTTAGCTTTACATAATTCTTGATGGTTATAAGTATTCGTACTAAGTGAGTAGGCCTATGTGAAATGCATATACAATGTAAGATACACAATGTATATTGAAAGAATAACTCTGTTTGTAAATATGTTTAATTTATGACTCGAAAAACTTTTGGCAAAATTCTAAGGATTATGTAGATGCAATTTCAGCTTGAAACTTTGTTTAGAACACTATCCGAAACTTATTTTCCTACTATCCAAAACTTATTTTCCTTTCTTGTCTATCATAAAAATTCATATTAGCATTCATACCTATATGCGTCTCAGCAAAAAATTTTATTTAAAAAAGACCTTTTTATTACCAAAAATAGATATTATGGCGGCCATCTTGGATTTTTATGGATCAAAAACTTTCACTAAACATCATTGAAATATTAATGCCGATGAATTGTGCATATTTTTGCAATTAAATGCCAGTAGTAATGAATCAATGCCTTAAAAGGAATGCATGGAAACGCTTTTCGTAAAGTTCTCAGGCTGGTGAAAATGCAATGTAAGCTTTAAAATCCGCTTCAAATACTATCCAAAACTTATTTTTCCGAATTTTCGAAGTTCCAATTGGTTAATATTTATCAAATACGTGCATAAAAATTCATATCAACATACACGTGTCCAAGAAAAAAAAACTAATTAAAAAGGCCCTTTTGTTACTAAAAATAGACATTCTGGCGGCCATCTTGGATATTTATGGATCAATAACTTTCATAAATTATCTTAAAAATCTGTATGGAGATGAATTGTGCATACATTTGCCAATTAAAAACCATTTGTACTGAATCAATGTCGTAAAAGTAATGCCTTGTAATATTTCCATTTTGGCTTAAAATCCAAGGGCAGACAACTTTGATCTCAATTTTCTCCCCTTATATCTAGGCGGATGCGTGTTAGACACGCATTTCCGAACTCCTGAGACAATTTCCTAGTTTATATTTATCAAATACATGCATAAAATTTCAAATCAGCGAATATGCATCCCCAAAAAAATCTTATTTTAAAGAAAAACACCTTTTTGTTACTAAAAATAGACATTCTGGTGGCCATCTTGGATTTTTATGGATCAAAAACATTCATCAAACATCATTGAAATATGTGTGGAGATGATATGTACACATATTTACCAATTTTAACCCATTTGTAATAAATAAATGCCTTAAAAGAAATGCCTAGTAAGATTCCATTTTTGGCTTAAAAATCCAAGGGCAGACAACTTTAAGCTCAATTTTCTCCCCTTATATCTAGGCGGATGCGCGTCAGACGCGCATTTCCGAACTCCTGAGACAATTTGCTACAAGAATCAGTCTAAAGGTTGTATGGTGCTTTTACCGCAATTAAACCTCATCTACCTCCTAGACTACTGTGTCCGATAACGAGTGGAACACAAAAGATTAACGGTTTAATATATATAACACAGCAACAAGTTTATTACACAAGAACCATCACGTGATCGTGTGAAATCGGGTATCCGATTGTTGCCTAGCAACGATTTACTGGTCTACATCCTACCATTTCTTCTCTTTGCTTTCCCAAACAAGAACTGGATTGACAGGTTTCCTTGATGGAAAAAGCTTCGGAAACAATGAGGCAAAAGAAGAAAATGCTGATGATCAGCATTTTCTCCATTCGCCCCAATATTTCCTGGGCTATTACATTCACAATTTGCATATCAATTTATACGAATTTTACCCTCTACAACAACTTTAATTGGTCTAAAATTTCGCTATTTATTAAAAAAATATCTTTGATAACCGTGAACGCACACCCATTTTAAGTTACTGGGAAAATAGGCATACAAAACGGATTTTGTAAATAAAACGCTAATCAATATATTCACACGTAATGACGCTTTTGACGCATCGACCGCATACTAGTTTTGGAAAACTATGGAAAATGAAGATATTGCTTACAGCTGCAGATATTTCGTAATATCCAGGCCCGTATGAAGCAATTTCATATGGGGGGGGGCTAAAGCCCTTGTCCTGAATATGGGGGGGGGGGGGGGGGGGGGGGGCTAATTTGGATTTTCCCAAAATTTTCAGTGTAAAATTAAGAAAATTCGGCTTTTTTGGCCAACATTGGGGTCTTAGCCCCCCCCCCCTCCTAGCCCCCCCCCCCTGTTCCTACGGGCCTGATATCACACAATGTTTTCTATTGAAAAGTGCAAGAAATGTAAAATAAAATCCGTTTAATATCTTATTGTAGTCTTTTCATTACTGAATCTGGACAAGTCTAAAATTGTGCCGTTTAGTATCGTATTAAACCCAAGAAAATGATGTTCGTTTTCTCGATTAAAGAGCTTATGGTATCAAATCGAGGGCTCAGTTCAAAACTATTGTAACAAAAGATTTTCCGAAATTCTTTTATTGTATTTTCTTAATCTTCAGGAAGGTATAGGCTACGAGTCCCCATAGGCTACATTATGTGTTCTGTAAAATCAAAAATATATTTATAATTTAAAAAATATTTTATCTCTTTAACCTTTTTTGTCTCTTCTGTAAATTTCTATAAAGTGTACAAGTTTACACTATTTTTTTTCTAAGCCCTCGATTTTAATGCTCGATTGATAATATTTCCTTTTCTAATTCTCTCCAAATGACGTCTCTTGACACTAAACAAGATAAAGACATAGGATAATATTGTGGAAAATGAAGAAATTGCGTTTGACAAACAATCTCTCCATTTCCCACAATGTTCGCTTTCTACGAAGAATAACAAAATAAATCATTCTCAATCTTTATTCTCAAACTATAAATATTACATAAGGTCGGTTGCGTTTGAGGGCGCTATAACTAGATCTACAAGTTGTTTTCAAACTGGGGTAACGACGTTTTCGGTCGTAGAAGAGGATAAACTTTGTATTATACATGTATAATTGTACATACGACTATTGGCTGTATAACTCGAACCCGGCCTTACGGTAGAAAGCAGCGAAAAGAAGGAAGAACATTATTTTTAACCCTTTCCAAAATAGAGACGCAATTAGATGCCGTAGACAATAAAAGCTTTAACAAGCGGTTTCTTCATTTCCACATTGTTTTCTATGCCAACAATATAACTTTAAAAATATCTTTACATTGAAAATGTCGTCTGCAACACCTTTCAATTTGGAGCAGTCCATTTTTTTGCCATTTGGGAAAGGGTTAAGTGAGAGGTCTATCCATTTCTCTCAACATTTTCTATCCATATCTTTGCACGGGGTTTGTACATTCTTATCCCAGGTGTAAAAAAGATACGATTCCAATTTTCTGCATTAAGGTATTCAATCCCTAATTATCACCAAAGGCGAAATTTGAAAAGTGCCAATAATTCCTAAACCGTGTTACATTTCCATTCCAAACATAAGCATTTCGCATGATTTAGCATTTTGAATTGATGCATACTTATGGAAATATTTGACAAAATGTTCCAAATTATCCCTCCAGCATCTAGTAAAATAATATTTGTAAATTATTTTCTTCTTGAAGCATAAACTTGAAATCTGGCGCGGTGAATCAACTTATGCGAAGTGTATTTACAAGTGTGTGTTATTGGATGCATTTCGTATAGCTAGAAAGTGGTGTTTTTAATTAGGTAAATGAAATACTTGTGTTGACTTTTCAACACTTTTCGTTTTCCCAAATGACAGATAAATTTTGGAATAGGCCTTTCTCGTGAAAAAGATGAAATTTGCAGAAGGGTTACCTTGTAGATGACAAGATCGACAAGATTGCTGTAATCTTAACCCTTTCCCAAACGACAAAAGTTTAGGACGGTCCAAATTGAAATCTTCTGCACGAAACAAAACATATGTTGATAAAGGTAAGTTTTGTGTAACATATAGCTCAGAAAATATTGACACAAAAATAGAAACTGCTGATGATCAGCAGTTTCTTCTTTTGTCTCAATATTTTCCCAAGCCATTTTCGATTAGGGACGTCAAAACTAGGTATTGATGGGAAAGGGTTAAACGCCTCTTACTTTTGTCACCTGGGCGTAAAGGGTTGTTCCGAATCAACATCAAGGCCGCGGCATTCCAATCAGTAGGGAAAGGGAAGCCACGTGTTACACAGCCGAATACACATTTTCTTGTGTAACTTTGATTTTAGTTTAAATGGCTACTGTTTACAGACGGACGTATTTTGATGAGGTATTTATCGCTTCGTTTATTTAGATTTTTCACTCAACTAAACACTATTTTGAAACAATTACATTTTCATTATTTCAGCCTTTTTTGCTAAAATCAAACAGAAAAAAAAAACCATATATCTACCCTTTAACTCCTTTCCTTCACAATTTTCAGTGAATTTTAATCTTTTTTTTAAACAAGAACTAGCGTTATCGTGCCTAATAAAACATTTGAGAAAACACAGAATTGTGATAAGCAGCTTGTTTCTGCCTTCGCATTCATTGATTTATGTGTTATTATAGTTCACCTTAACCCTTTCGATGCCCCAGGACGGGTATACCCGTCCTGCGAAAATGTCGCCCAAGTGCAGTTGGACGGGTATATCCGTCCCGTGGAAAACCCCTTATGTATTTTGTTCTATTTTTAGAATATGTCATGATGTGTAATGCATTTCGACCAATCAACATCTTAGCTTTCCAAATCATATCTTAAAATAGAAAATATGTATCTAGATCACCTAAGAATAGTATCAAATAGTTACTAGGTCGGAGCATTTTTTTGTTTTGAAACATAAAAAACAACATGGCGGACATGATGAGTGTACTCGTTGAATTACGATAAAATGTACTTAGAACGTGTAAATTCTATACAGACGAGGCGGTTTTAGCAAGATTATATAATGATACACCATCGGAAATATGTGCTGACTTCGAAAGTGACGATTCTTTTTATTTAGACTGCAAAAATGACGACATGTACGAGTTGGTGACGTAGACATTTTTCGTCATTTTTCGCTGCACACGTTTTTAGCAAAGATATCTGAAAATGAGCTTTAAATGGTGGATTAAAAGATTTAAAACAGAACTTTGGTAAGTTTTAAATGTTTTTTACAAAGAATTTTATATATTTAAAGCTGATTTTTAACGAAAACGGCTTTTTTCAAATTTCCTGAAAATGGCCTGGCAAATACGGAGCCATTTTGAAATAAATCTCTGGCATCGAAGGGGTTAATCCAAATTGGTGTCGTCGTCGGCATTTGTTCTTAAATTGGAATCGGACTACTTTTTCATCAAAATTTCGTTATGTCCATGACTTAGTACATGTAGGCTATTTCTTAGCGTTTACTCGAATACAGATAGGTTATATTTTTCACCACAATGTTTCGTGGACGCACGAAAGGTGGAACTTTAACCCATTAGGCCTACCAGACGACAGAATTAAAAAAATGTTGCATAATTAAGAAAATTAAAAGTAAAACGAAATTTTACATTTCTGGATCTTTTTGTGTAGAAAACAATTTGGGAGATGAAAAAAGAAATGCATGTTATAAGCAATTTGTTCCTTTTCCACAACTTTCTTGTGAGGCGTCACTGTGCAGTAAGGGTTAACATTTTCCCATAGGCAAAATTTCAGGGTGGTCCAATTTCAAAGGAGATGCTGAGCCCGATGACAAAATGGATTGCTAAAGGGTATGAATTTGCGTAATAAAGGACAGAAAATATCGAGGCAAAAGGAGAAAATGCATGATAATCATCAGCCTTTTCTTCTTTTGTTTCAATGTTTTCCCAAATCTAATCTATTGGATGTCAAAATGAAGTCTTGTTTGGGGGAAGGGTTAAATAATAAGTACAAACAAAATATCTGTCAATTTGACATTGTGGATAAACGAAACTGTTTACCAACAGCTTTTGCTGATTCTATCAGTTAACCCTTTCCCAAACAACAAAATGCGAACGACTAGTTTATGCCAATGCTACCAGATCTGAATGCTACTTGTATACATTATAGCTCAGAAAATATTCAGACAAAAGCATAGTTTTTTTTTCTTTTTGTCTCAATGCTTTCTTAAAGCTTTTTAGTAAGGGCGTCAAAACCAGGCCTTGTTTCGGAAGAGTTTATTTCGATTTTAATGATGGCAACCTAATGGCCAAAAAGATGTTTTATGTCAGGAATACTAAAATAATTCCAAAAGAGGAAACCTATATTTTTCACATAATTCGAACAATGAGTCACATAACTATGGACAAAGAGTTAAGCATCGTTTTCCAAACAGCAGATGATTGCATTTCAGTGAATTTTTGCATGACAGCTGATATTGGGAAATGTCACAATGTCGAAATTTGTGTATTGAATAAAAAATTAAACAAAAACATTTCTATAAACATAACGTCAAGAGCAAGGGTTTTCATCATGATTTTATGAAATACCGATACCTTTTCGCGAATTTATTGAACACACAGTCACAATATCATATGATATAATAATGCTATAATAATTATACCATTATTAAGAAGTATATTTTCATCTTTAGTTTGTCAAGAGAAAGGCAACATTCTAAAAGAATCATCAGATTGTATTAAGGTCGTGGCTGAATTAGGCTTGTTTTACAAGAGACGCAGTGCAACATATATCCAATATTATTCGCAGGGGGTTGTAAATTTACAACCCCTGATGACCAGAAATGCTAAAATCGAAACTTATGGAATTAGGCTTATTTCTATGCGAAGCAGCATGTTATTTATCCAATATTTTTCGCAGGGGGGTTGTAAATTTACAACCCCTGATGACCAGAAATGTTAAAATCGAAAGTTATTGAATAAGGCTTGTTTTTACAAGAAACAGCACAACATTTATCCAATATTTTTCGCAGGGGGGGTTGTAAATTTACAACCCCTATGACTTGAAATTTTAAAATCGAAACTTATGAAATTAGGATTGTTTTTTATACGAGAAGCAGCACAATATTCATCAATATTCAATATTCATCCAATATTATTCGCAGGGGGGTTGTAAATTTACAACCCCTGATGACCAGAAATGCTAACATCGAAACTTATGGAATTAGGCTTATTTCTATGCGAAGCAGCATGTTATTTATCCAATATTTTTCGCAGGGGGTTGTAAATTTACAACCCCTGATGACAAGAAATGTTAAAATCGAAAGTTATTGAATAAGGCTTGTTTTTACAAGAAACAGCAGAACATTTATCCAATATTTTTCGCAGGGGGGTTGTAAATTTACAACCCCTATGACTTGAAAATTTAAAATCGAAACTTATGAAATAAGGATTGTTTTTTATACGAGAAGCAGCACAATATTCATCCAATATTATTCTCAGGGGGGTTGTAAATTTACAACCCCTGATGACCAGAAATGCTAACATCGAAACTTATGGAATTAGGCTTATTTCTATGCGAAGCAGCATGTTATTTATCCAATATTTTTCGCAGGGGGGGGTGTAAATTTACAACCCCTGATGACCTGAAATTTCAAAATCTAAACTTATGGAATTAGGCTTTTTTAAATGAGAAACAGCTCATCATTTATCCAATATTATTTGAAGGGGGTTATAAATTTACAACCCCTTTGATGTAAAACTGACTTGTAATATATATGTATTTACATTGAAAAAATGAAATACTGACTAAATGTTGTTGTTTTTTATTGGTCATTTCTGCAGAGAATTGTCGTCTAACTACCCACAAAAGTGATACCAAAATAGTGCATTTCATAATAAAATCAGTTTTTAAATAATAATGAGTTTTTTACATATACAGATTTGATATTTTACACATAGACACCTCCTACCAAGACCTTTCATATTTGACCATGACCTTGGACCTTGTTAACTTGACCTTGGACTTTGACCTACATCAAATGTAGGCCCTTGAGGGGGCATATATGTTTTACAAACATCTCTTGTTTCTCTTCATCTAATGCGTAGAACTTAATGAAATTTTGTACTTCTGTGATAAATGAGATGTTCTAGACAATATTCTATAAATAATGTGTGTGTAAAAAATCTGTCATGGGAAAGTTGGGCTTAATGTATGATGGTTTTTATTTTGTGACAAACACTTATTCGGGGAGCATAATCCGTCTATGACGGCTCTTGTTTCTTCATGTACACCGCCTTACTGATCTCTATTCTCTGACATAAGGTCAATAAACCATAACCCTTTCCCAAACAAGACATATATTTGACGACCATAATAGGAAAGGCTTTGGAGAACACTAAACCAAAAAGAAAATGCTGTTAATCGGTATTTTCTCCAATTGCCACCTGTGTTATACTGCTTGCAAATCCAATTTTGGTCAACATTCATCCTGCCGTCTGCAGCAGCTTCCAAATGAACAGTAATTAAAGCCTCTCTTAAGCCTCTCTTACAACCCGTCGTGCGTCTTTTAAATCGTACGTTTTAAAACTCTGCAAAATCGCACGATTTATAAAGACGCACGACGGGTTGTAAGAGCGCCTCAAAATATTTTCCGGCCAATTCTTTGCTGCGTGCAGTCTGCGTCGTGGTTGCGTCCACCAAAATCGTACGTTGCACGTGCGTGCATCGCACGACTAAACGTACGTTTTAGACGCAGACTGCACGCAGGAGCACGTACGACCGGTTGTAAGAGAGGCTTTACAACCGGTCGTACGTGCTCCTGCGTGCGGTCTGCGTGCGGTCTGCGTCTTTAATCGTGCGATGCACGCACGTGCAACGTACGATTTTTGTGGACGCAACCACGACGCAGACTGCACGCAGCAAAGAATTGACCGGATAATTCTTTGAGGCGCTCTTACAACCCGTCGTGCGTCTTTATAAATCGTGCGATTTTGCAGCGTTTAAAAACGTACGATTTAAAAAGACGCACGACGGGTTGTAAGAGAGGCTTAACTTGCCATTTTGGTAAGGGCTGATAGATGTCATCGCTTTTCGACAAAAACCTCGTAACTACAGTTTTAAACAAACTGTAGTTAAGCCTCTCTTATAACCGGTCATACGAGCTCCTGTGTGCGGTCTGCGTCTGTAACGTACGTTTAGTCGTGCGATGCACGCACGTGCAACGTACGATTTTTTTGGACGCAACCACGAAGCAGACTGCACAAAGCAAAGAATTGACCGGAAAATTCTTTGATGCGCTCTTACAACCCGTCGTGCGTCTTTATAAATCGTGCGATTTTGCAGAACTTTAAAACGTACGATTTAAAAAGACGCACGACGGGTTGTAAGAGAGGCGTCACGAGCTTTTTGTTAATTTGTTAATTTGGATTTCAGGGTAGGCAATCCTTAACACAATGTCTAAATGTGATGACCATGAAGGCGTTACTGGACAGCACGAGAGAAAACACCCAGTCCAAAATGGAAGAAAACATCCCGACCAAAAAGGAAGGAAACGTGTAGACAAAACTAAAAGGAAAGATGAACACCAAAATGAAAGGCAATATACGGACCAAAATGAAAAGAAACATGCAGACCAAAGTGAAAGAAAAAGTGCATGTCCAGTGAAATATCAGTGTGAGTTTTGTGGAAAAGAATTCAAATTTCTATCACATGTTAAAAAACATACAGTGACACATACTGATGAAAAGCTATATAAATGTGACATTTGTGGAAAGGGTTTTAAACGAAAAGACAGTATGAATGAGCACAGTCGAGTGCATTCCGATGAGAAGCCATATAAATGTAACATTTGCGGGGAACTTTTCAAATCGTCTTCTTCTCTAGCGAGGCACACAAGAATACACACTGGTGAGAAGCCATGTAAATGTGACATTTGTGGAAAACGTTTTGCGTCTTCTTATGGATTAAGGAGACACACAAGAATACATACCGGTAAAATGCCGTATGTATGCAACTTGTGTGGAGAGGGTTTCGCGCGGTCAGATGAATTAGCTATACACTCAATTATACATACTGGTGAGATGCCATATAAATGTGACATATGTGGAAAGGGATTTAAGCAGTCTGCCCACTGTATACAACACACAAAAGTACATACTAGTGAGAGGCCTTATAAATGCAATATTTGTGGAAAGGGTTTTAAGAAGTCTGACCACTTAGCATCACACACAAGAACACATACTGGTGAAAAGCCATATCAATGTGACATTTGTGGAAAGGGTTTTGTTGCGTCAAACAGCTTGATGTCACACACAAGAACACACATTGGTGAGAAAACATATAAATGTGAAATCTGTGGAAAGGGATTTACTCATTTTGTCTCCTTAACCACACACACAAGAGTACATTCTAGTGAGAAACCATATAAATGTAACATTTGTGGAAAATCCTTTGCTTCCTCTGGTGACGTAACGATTCACACACGAATACATACTGGTGAGAAACCATATAAGTGTGACATTTGTAGAAAGTGTTTTACTAATTCATCCCACTTATTGACACACACAAGAACACATAATGATGAGAAACCATATAAATGTTACATTTGTGGAAAGGGATTTACAAATTCATCCAACTTCAGGACACACACCAGATTACATAGTGGCGAGAAACCATATCAATGTGACATTTGTGGAAAGGGTTTTACACTAAGGACTATTCTAAATGAACACACGCGGGTGCACTCCAATAAGAAGCCATATAAATGTGACACTTGTGGAAAGGGATTTACAAATTTATCCAACTTCAGGACACACACCAGATTACATAGTGGCGAGAAACCATATGAATGTGACATTTGTGGAAAGGGTTTTACGCTAAAAACTATTTTAAATGCACACACGCGAGTGCACTCTGATGAGAGGCCATATAAGTGTGACATTTGTGGAAAGGGTTTTAGTCATTCATCCAACTTAGCGCAACACACAAGAATACATAGAGGTGAGAAGCCATATAAATGTGATATTTGTGAAAAGGGTTTTAGTCATTTATCCAGCTTATCGAAACACACAAGAATACATACTGGTGAAAAGCCATACAAGTGTAACATTTGTGGAAGGGCTTTTACAAAGGTTACCAGCTTAAAGACTCACGCAAGAATACATACTGGCGGGGAGCCATGTAAATGCGATACTTGTGGACAGTGTTTCGCGAGTACTTTTAGATTGAAGTGTCATATAAGGTTACACTTTGGTTAGAAATGCTAATTTTGTAGGTCAGCGGAGTTCAAATAACAATGGCGACAAATTCCTTTGTGCTAAAAAAAGATTTGGTTTACGGTTATGTTTGGATAAACCGTCAGTGTTGTTACAAAATCTTGTATTTACGGCTTGATTCAAGCCGTAGTTTCCAGATTTTATTAGCTCACCTGAGCACGAAGTGCTCAAAGTGAGCTATTGTGATCTCTTTTTGTCCGTCGTCCGTCCGTCCGTCCGTCTGTCCGTTCACAATTTCTTCAAACATCTTCTCCTCCTAAACCATTGGTCCAATTTTAACCAAACTTGGCAGGAATGTTCCTTGTGTGACCCTTTTCAAAACTTGTTCGTGAATTTTTGATTTGTCAAAAAATGTGGGCGTGGCAGGGCGGGGCTTATCAGATTTTAGAGAAATCTTAAGAAAATTCTTTAAAAATCAACCATTGGGCCAATTTGAACCAAAGTTGGCAGGAATTTGCCTTGAGTCACTCTTTTCAAAATTTATCCACAAATTTTTACATTTGTCAAAAAATGTGGCCGTGGCAGGGAGGAAGGGGCTTATTGGACTTAGAGAAATCATAAGAAAATTCTTTAAAAATCAACCATTGGGCCCAACTGAACCAGACTTTGCAGAAATGTTCCTTGAGTCACTCTTTTCAAAATTTGTTTTCAAATTCTTGCAATTGACAAAAAATGTGGCCGTGGCAGGGAGGAAGGGGCTTATCGGACTTGGAGAAATCATAAGAAAATTCTTTAAAAATCAACCATTGGGCCAATTTGGACCAGACTTTGCAGAAATGTTCCTTTAGTCACTCTTTTCAAAGTTTATTTACAAATTTTTACCTTTGTCAAAAAATTATGACCGTGGCAGGGAGGAAGGGGCTTATCGGACTCTGAGAAATCACAAGAAAATTCTTTAAAAATCAACCATTGGGCCAATTTGAACCAGACTTTGCAGAAATGTTCCTTTAGTCACTCTTTTCAAAGTTTATTCACAAATTTTTACATTTGTCAAAAACTGTGGCCGTGGCAGGGAGGAAGGGGGCTTATCAGACTCAGAGAAATTGTAAGAAAATTCTTTAAAAAACAACCATTGGGCCAATTTGAACCAGACTTTACAGGAATGTTCCTTGAGTCACTCTTTTCAAAATTTGTTTTCAAATTCTTACAAATGATAAAAAATGTGGCCTTGGCAGGGAGGAAGGGGCTTATTGGATTTCGAGAAATTATAAGAAAATTCTTAAAAAATCAATCATTGGGCCCAAATGAACCAGACTTTGCAGGAATGTTCCTTGAGTCACTCTTTTCAAAATTTGTTCTCAAATTCTTACAATTGATAAAAAATCAGGATGTGGCAGGTAGGAAGGGGCTTATCGGACTCAGAGGAATCTGTCCTATTTCTCTTATCTATTTCTCTTTATCTGTTGCTGTGGCTGGCCCCATGTTTATCTTATGTAAACAAATAGGGGATTAGCCTTAGCTTATCAGATGGTAATCCTGCGCTATATTCTTTCAATCACTGACCAAATCTTGTTAATTGAGCCTATCATAAATGATCAATCTCTAACAGATCAGAATGCTTTGAAAATTAGCCCTATGTTGTATATTGCGAAATCATTAAATAATTATTGAAAAAAAAAACTGTCAACCATGGTGCTAATTCATACCCAACCTTACAGGATTGATTGGAACAAAATTATTTCTTGATTGTTTCCAAACAGAAAGTCCTTATGAGTTTCATGCCTTTGAATTTGACAAAATTGCCATTATCACTCTTGCCATCTTGATTCAGGTGAGCGATTTAGGACCATCATGGTCCTCTTGTATCAACACCCACGTAATACTGTTTGATTGTCCGAAGATACGTCACGTTGAAATGTATAAAATCGTTCCCTATTTACATGTCACTAGTAAAGTTTGTAAAACGAGGGTTGTTTGCCAAGTCCGTCACCGTGTAACAATTGACCAAGCGCAAATCGACAGATCGCCCCGCCCAACATAGAATTTAAGACAAACAATGGGGATGCGATCGTTAATAGGGAACGAATTTTTCCAGTTAATCGGGACGTAAATTCGGACAAACAAAATAGTATTTTGTAGGTGTTGTTATAAAATCTCGTAACTACGGCTTGATTTAAGCCGTAGTTACGAGATTTTATTACAACACCGACGGTTTATCAAAACATAACGACAAACCTAGTCTATTGTTAGCACTAAATTCTTTGCCATTGGCATGTGGATTGTTTTGATTGTCAGTCGATAAATCGATTCAATAACACGTGCAACGAAGAACAATGTGGGCATGACATTCTTCTGATCGTCCATTGGCTAATCGATGTTTTTGATTGACAGTCGGCGTTTGGTCAATTCTGTAGATCTGTATGTGGTTATGATACACACATCAAAATGCCACCAATCTCAAGCGGTTAACTTTTACTGAATATTCTGAAAAGTAAGATTCATTAGAAATTAACGGTTAATTTGTATCCTTAACCTTTTCATGAAAAACAGACCCCTTAGTAGGAAAGGCTTTGGAAAACATTTAGGCAAAGGTAGAAACCGCTGATAACCACCAGTTTCTCTTTTTGACCCAATGTGTTCTGTTAAACTATATCAGTCTGTACAATTCAATCCAATTTGTTGAATGACTTCTTCGAATTATGACCACCCTAAATTTTGCCTTTTGGGAAATAGTTAAAATACAGTGTTCTACAGTAGACGGACTTTTCGATTAACCCTTATCAATTATGAAATTAGAGTAAATGAGTTTACTTTTATTCCTTTTTATTTCAAGCTCATGTACATAATGTTTTAAGTTATAATGGCATATAAAGCAATGAGAGAAAAAGAAGCCGACTCTGCATTTGTACTTTTTAATGAAATTTAGCCCTTTCCCAAACAAGACCTGGTTTTGATGTCTGCAATAGAAATGGATTTGGAAATTATTGAAACAAAAGAAGAAAATGTTGATAACCAACAGTTTCTCCTTTTGTTTCAATATTTTATTTGTTGTATTTTACACAAATTCTGTCGTTATTAGTGTCCATTTTGACGTCTGCAGAAGCTTGCAATCCGATTCACCCTAAATTGTTGTCGTTTTGTAAAGGGTTGATTGAAATAACCAGGCCCCTGTTTCTCGAAAGAAAACTGAAGTACGTTCTCATGCTCAAATCTGAGCACGGTGCTCAAATCGCACGAAATCCACGTGAACTTCAATCGAATATCCTCCAACGTTGGAGAGTATTCCTTTGAAGTTGAGCATGTTCTCATGAGTATATACTTAATTTTTTTTTTCGAGAAACCGGGGCCAGATCCACTTAGTCCAGTGATAGTTCATATTGCTGCTTTTCAACGAAAATCTCGTAACTGCAGCTTGAAACATGCTGCAGTAACGAGGTTTTCGTTGAAAAAACGTCGATATCGATATCTTAACAATATGAGCCGAGATCTTGATAAAAAGCTCCACATTATTTGAAACCACCATGTTGGCAGAAAAATGTAGTCTGGTTAGGATTTAAAGCGCCACCAGACAGTTGATATACTATTATAGTGTCTATAAAAGTTCTTCGACAGACAAAACAACGACACTACTAATTCACTGGTGGTGAACTCGGCCAAAGCGTTGGACGTTTTTCGCGATCATACTATTTCGTCGGTGTTGTTATAAAATATCGTAACTACGGCTTCGATTAAGCCGTAGTTACAATAGTACCTGCCGAAAATGACAGTGACGTGGGCTAATGTTTACTACTTGACAACCAATCAACACTGTTCGTATTTGTAACGGTGCAAATCAGACGAATTGATTGGTTTTGCAGCAGTAAACATCAGCCTACGTCACTGTCATTTACGCCTGGGGCTATTGTACAAGATTTAATAACAACACAGACGGTTTTTAGCTCCACTGGCCGAAGGCCAGCGGGGCTTATCGTCGCATTATTATAATAGTGTTCTAACTACCATTTACATGTTTTCGAGAAAATAAGCTTCAAAGTTTCCAAGGCTTGTAAAATCGTTAAATATCGTTCGATTTTTACAAGGAAAAGACCGTTTTATTCATCTTGTTTTCTTCTTTCCTTTGATATGTAAAAAGATCCGCCAAAACCTGTCGAATTCTTTTTATTTGGAAATGTCGGTTTGGAGATAGAACAAATTAGTAAAATAAATGCAGAGAAAGTTATTATTATAGTGTTACGTGTGATTTAGAACACTTCATTTCTACAAATCAAAATTTCATTCAAAGCATTTAAAGGAAATTGTTCTATGTCCAACACTAAATCTTGGTATGTGGCCCTGCTGGTAGCTGAGTGGTAAGCGTATGTAACTCGTGACCTGGAGGTTTATCGTTTGATATCCGGATATAGTGAAAAGTGGGTCAGTACTGGTGTAAGAAAGCCAGGAAAGACATGCGTACATCCACTTTTATGTACTGCTATGACACGACTTAAGCTTTAAAAAGGTGTCAACTCTTTCCCAAACAAAACCTGGTTTCGACGTCACTGAGGGAATAGACTTGGTAAAACATTAAGGCAAAAAAGTAAATTGCTAGTGACGAGCACTCATTTTGATTCAATATTTTCTAGGTTATTACATACATATTTTCTTCCTTTGTTAATATCTATTTTTCGTCTGTAACTCCTTTCAAATTGGGCAAAGAGGGACATCTTTCTTTTACACTACTATTTGTTGGGTTGATTCTGTATCAGGTTTTATTGCTGAAGTCTTCAACTGTTAACTGTTCTTCATTTCGTATTCATTTGTGGAGAGGAAAGCAAGGTCGTCTGCACAAGTGGTATGTGGTATTAATGAAACCAATTTGTACATATTTGTATTCATCTTCTAGATGAAGCAAGAGGGGTTGTTGTATTTTTGTAATGTTCTGTAGAAAGTACAGTATCTTAACGCACCCTTTCTTCGACGTTGAAGCTTTTAGAATTATTACCTTACCAGGATACTACTGATGTCATGTTGTTGTATAGGTCTCTGATAAGTACCCAGTCGTTTTCACGAATCCCATCTTTGTAAAGTCTGTTTAGGAGAGGTTTGTGGTGTACCACATCAAAGGCCTTTTGGGTATCTAATGTTGTAAGCATCAGCATTTGTTTCTTCTCCTTGGTTTCAATTTGGCATTCAATACCAAGTAGGGAAGATACAAGTGACGACTTTGCCTTAGTAAATCCAGTTAGACGTACTGATTGGGTAGGTTCTAAATAGTGTATGTGACGTTCTTTCAGGATGTGTTCAAGGGGTTTGGTAAGTATTAGGGGCACTGTAATTCCTCTATATTTTCCCCGGTTATCTGGGGGCCTTCTTCTAAACTTGGTTGAGAATTCCGCTTTTCAGGCAGGGCGGTGTACTTTTCATGGACATGATTTGGTTTATAATAAGTTTGAGACTGTCAATAATAATAGAGTTTGCAAGTTCAAATGTTCAGAGGTTAGGCCCATAGTATCTGGGGTTTTGTTGTTGCTAAGTTTGGATATGGCATACTCTATTTCTGAAGAAGACACCTCATAAGATTGGTTTCGTGTGTGGTTACAATCTTGTAAAATTATTTTTTTCTTCACTATGATGTTATCGAGATGGTTGTTGTTAAGGTTCGGATGAGTGGCTAGAGTTCAGAAGTGGTCAGCCCATGCTTCTCTTATGTCTTCTGGGTGGTCAACTGTTTGTTCATTCACAGATAAGACATTAGTTTCTTGTGTTGACGATGTTCTTTGATCTCTTAGTAGTTTGTAGAAGGTTTTTGGGGTCATGTTTTGAATCCATGATTATATTTCTCAACAATCTCTGTAAGTTCATCTAAGGTGGTGGTAAATTCTTCATTTGATGAATTTCCTCTGCATGGCATGTATATTCTAGCAATGTAGCATTTAGGGTTTGTGTGCATTTCTAGTAAGGTGATCCTTTCTGATCCATCCTCTAGTTCGACACATTTCGTTTTCCAGTTTTTTTCTGCGGCTCCACCGTAACCTCTTGGTACTTGGATAGGTGATATAGGGCTATTCATGTCTACTGACTTAGATTCAAAGACATCATTAATATGATTTAGAGTGTTTGATTCAAAATTAAAGAGCCAACGTTCTTGTAAGCATATAATATCACTGGTAGTTGTAAGAGTTTGTAGGTAGTGTTTATTTATTTTGACATTCTTTATATTCAGAGTCTTTAGAACGATTTTCTTTTCTTTTGGTCCAATTTTGATGTCGCTCGTCCGTGCCACAAAAAAATCCGATTCTGGGCTAGAAGATTCGTGGTTTTCTGTAGATTTAAGGGGAGATTCCACTGTCAGTGGTTGGTTAGTTTGTGTGTCTGTGTAGGAGGTGTTGGCAAACCTCACTTTTTTGGGAGTTGAGTGTCCGGTAGAATTTTTTCTGCCGTATCCCTTTGTTGCATCTTGGTAATTGGGGGTCCGGTTGCAAGATCAAGTAATGAGGATATAACACCGCTTTGGCCATTATGCGGGTTTATTGCTTTCTTGATCATTATGGGGGTAGTCTCAGTCCTGGGTTTGGCACTTTTTTGTGCCTGATTACGTCTGGGGTTATCCTTTGCAAGTTCTCTAGATTGGAGGCTTTCATTTCAATGTGGAGGGTGTTAATTTTTTTTATTTATATAGTCTCTAATATTATTGTCGTTTGGTTGTTGATGAAGATGCTGGGTTGGGTCAGCTTTTTGTTGATTTCTGAGTAGGTTGTTTGTGTTCTCGAGATCTGTGATTTTCTCCTCGAGACTCTTAATAAAGGATGTTGCATGCCTTAGCTGCTCGAGGATGCCATTGTTTTCCTGTTTGTTTTTCTTTTGATTCGTTCTGGAGCCCTTGACTTTCGTGGGTAACATAGGCTTGTCTTGTTCTTGAGTAGTTGTTTCTTTGGATATAAGTTTGTCTGGTTGGATAGGGTCAATTGAGAGGGGACCAGGAATGTGATTGTCTTATTATGTTTCGGTTGTTTGCTTCAGGTTTGTTTGGTCAACTGAACAGTTCAAAGTTTCTATATCATTAGTTCCTTGATTGCCTAGATCTAGATACTCCCTTGGTAAGTTATCACTTGAGAGAGGGCTTAATGGATCACTAACATTTCCCATGTGGTCTGGTGAATGTGGAATTACTGATAAAGTTAATTTGCGGCATGGAAGGCAGCTTTTTAAGGCTGATTCATTATGAAAGTCTATCAGATTTTCGTCTATATGTTCACACGAGAAATGGTACCACCGATTACATACGTCACACTGGATACCTTCAATGGTTACCATAAGATCACAGTGCATACAACTAGATAAAGTTTCTACTAGTGCAGGAGATGGTCCAGTGGGACTGGAAAGTGTAATTTGATCTCCTACCAGACCATGTTTGTTGTGCAAAATGTCGCGTTTTGATTGGATGTTACGGAGATAGAACATCACATGATGTAACATAAAAGGACTTAGAACAAAGTACTTCTAAATTTGTGTAGGTCACGTGACTCCACTATCCACTCTGATTGGGAAATTGACTTAGAACACAATGTTTTGGAACAAGTTGTAAAAAAAGTGGAGTTAGAACAAGTTAATACTGGAAATCTCTTTAACCAGCCTTGATATTACAAATCTGATTTTACAGGGAGATAGATCTCTTTAAGACGATTCCAACGATATGAATATCTCAAATTTCCCAAAAATGGAGTTAGAACACTATTATAATAGTACGACGTTATGTCATGGCCCTGTGACCGTCGTCCGTCCGTGCATGCGTGCGTGCGTGTGTAAACTTTTTCTTTAAACATCTTCTTCTCCACAACTGTTGCACCAATTTCAACCAGACTTCACAGAAATATTCCTTGCATGAATCTCTACCAAATTCCTTCAAAAGAATAAAATCTGTGCAGAACTTGAATTTTAATTAATTTAATTGAATTAAATTTTCGAAAAATCTTGAAAAATTCTTCTTCTCCAAAACTACTGGACCAATTTCAACCAGACTTCACAGAAATCTTCCTTGCATAAATCTCTACCAAATTCCTTCAAAATAATAAAATCTGCCCAGAACTTGAATTTCAATTAATTTAATTGATTTAAACTTTCGAAAAAATCTTTAAAATTCTTGTTTTCCATCACTACGGGACCAATTTTAACCAAACTTCACAGAAATCTTCCTTGTATGAATTTCTTCTTAATTCCTTCAAAAGGATAGATTCTGTGTATAACTTTAATTTTAATTAATTTAATTGAATTAAATTTTTGAAAAATCTTTATAAAATTGTTCTTCTCCAAAACCACTGGACCAATTTCAACCAAACATCACAGAAATATTCCTTGCATGAATCTCTTCCTAATTCCTTCAAAAGAATAAAATCCGTGCAGAACTTGAAATTTAACTAATTTAACTGAATCAAATTTTTGAAAAATCTTTAAAATTTCTTCTTCTCCAAAACTACTGGACCAATTTCAACCAAACTTCACAGAAATCTTCCTTGCATAAATCTCTTTTTAATTCATTCAAAAAGATAAATTCTGTGTATAACTTAAATATTAATTAATCAAATTGAATTAAATTTTCGAAAAATCTTTGAAAAAATTTCTTTTCCAAAACTACTGGACCAATTTCAACCAAACTTCACAAAAATCTTCCTTGTATGAATCAAATTCCTTCAAAAGAATAAAATCTGCACAGAACTTGAATTTTAATTAATTTAATTGATTTAAATTTTCAAAAAATCTTTTTAAAATTCTTCTTCTCCAAAACTACTAGACCAATTTCAACCAAACTTCACAGAAATCTTCCTTGTATGAATCTCTTCTTAATGCCTTCAAAAAGATAAATTCTGTGTATTACTTAAATTTTTATTAATATAATTAAATTGAATTTTCGAAAAATCTTTAAAGATTCTTTTTCTCCAAAACTATTGGACCTATTTCAACCAAACTTTACAGAAATGATCCTTGCATGAATCTCTTCTTAATTCTTTCAAAAAAATAAATTCTGTGTAGAACTTTAATTTTGATCACATGTAATTGAATTAAATTAAATTTTCGAAAAATCTTCTTTTCCAAAACTACTGGACCAATTTTAACTAAACTCCACACGAATCTTCCTTGCATGAATCTCCTCTAAATTCGTGAAAAAAAAATCCATGTAGAACTTAAATTTTGATAAATTTAATTAAATTGAATTTTCGAAAAAAAATGTTAAACAATATCCTTCTCCAAAACTGCAGGAACAATTTCTACCAAACTTCGCATGAATCTCTTCCAAATTCTTTCACGATTGGATGAAAAGCTTGGCCGCTGTGGGCTAGGCCTATTTTTCGCTATATGAAACATCGTGTAATTTTAAGAAAATTTTAAAAAACATTTCTGCTCCTTAATCATTTATTAGATTTCATTCTGGCGTAGCATGAATCTTCTTTGGATAGACCTCTATTGTATTTCTTGAAAAATTTCGTAGTCTAATTGTCTAAAAGCCAGTTGAGCGATACAGGGCCATCTTGGCCCTCTTGTTAAATACATATCGCTACACCCGGTCTATTTTTTGAACAAATTCATTGTTATTAGAAAAACTATTCAATCAGATCTTTAAACTCACATTTAAACGCAAGATATCTGTACCTTGTGGTAGCGAAAAACGTCCCTCGTTTTGGCCGAGTTCACCACCAGTGTAATTACAGACAGGATAATTGGCAAACACGACAAATCATCGAGAGACGAATCAGCGACCGTGTCGTGTCGATTATTCGTCGTATTTTCCATAGAAACCACTGATCCCAAGTGGTTGTTCAATATTGATACCAAGTGATTGTACAAATATAATATCGCGGCGTGTATAGTTAAAAAGTGAATATCGCTCACCAGTTTTTAAGTGTTTTAATAGACAGTTTAATTCTATTCCTTTTAGATGTCTGGTACAGATTTTTATGCTCCCCGAAGGGAGAGCATATAGTCGCCGCTTTGTCTGTCCGTCCGTCCATCCGTCATTCCGTTCGTCCGTCCGTCCGAAGCGATTTCTCTATAACCCTTGGGCCAAATCAAATGAAACTTGCCATGTGAACTCCCTATGACATAATGCCGATGTACTTTTCCCAGTTTTTGGATCTTAGACCTCGTCATGGGAAAGGGGGACTTAAGGTAAAATACAGTTTTTTTCTAATTTCTGCTAGTCATGCCCTTGACAATAAACTACTTGAAATTTGCGTATAAAAAGTATGTCATGGAAAAAGGGGGCTTAACGTTTGTTAGCTTAATCTTAGCTCTGCATGGCATACATTTATTGTGACAATGCCTTAATCGGGGAGCATTGTCCGTCTCTGATGGCTCTTGGTTTTCTACGGGAGTGGGAGTTTACCATCCCAATATGTACAGCTTTTTTTTAGAAACTCTATGCTCAGAACAGTCTAACACAGAATTACGCAAAGTTGCTCTCTGTAGGTGGAAAATCACGTGTCGTAACAATTGCAGAACATCTCCAATCACTGTCAAAGTGTGACTGATTTGAAAATTGTTTTATATGGAAAAGACGGAAATACGCCAGGGATTAAATGGACATGGTACTTCTATTATAAATATACGATCAACAAAGATTTTATTTGGTCGTCAATTGTATTTTCATCAGCAGAGATTCTAAGGATCTAGCACATGTAGCTAATATCTGGCATATTCACACCTGCCCTTCAAACAGAATTCATCTTGGTCAAGAATTAGCATGACTATTAAATGGTTTCTGAAATTGATGTTTTCCGTGATTTCCAAGCGTGATATAGGCCATTTAAATGATATTAACGTTGAACGTGATCGAGCTGCGTGTACTTGCAAGCTAATACGAATTAATGTTAGTCTAAAATGCCATAAAGGTCACTTGTTCAGATCACGACTCATGTACAATGTAATAGCCATAGTACCTATTGCAAGACAGCATTTTAGCTCACCTGAGCTCTTAGTCGGTAAATGCAGGTATTGTGATCGATCAATGTCTGGCGTCCGTCTGTCTTTCAGCCCGTTCGTACACGAAAGTATACGATTAAAGAAAATGTTCTCCAAAAGTACTTGACAGAATTCAACCAAATTTCATAGATAAAAAATTTTGTTCATCTTTTTTGGAAAATACTTCAAAGAATAATTCAATTGGAATCGGTAAAATGTGGTTCATACCTGCTCGTAAATTATGTCATAAGGTCAAATGACATAGAAACCACATGTCTGCTACATCTATTGGCATAGCCTTGTGAACTCTGCCTCTATGTTATTTGTTTTCTCCATTGGTTGGAAATGGACATGTCCGCTACATCTATTGGCCAAGCCGTGTCAACTCCGCCGCTAAGTTATTTGTTTTCTTTATCGGTAGGGGACATGTATGCTACATCTATTGGCCAAGCCGCGTCAAATCCGCCCCTAAGTTATTTGTTTTCTTTATTGGTAGGAAACGGACATAACGGCTACATCTATTGGCCAAGCCGTGTCAACTCCGCCTCTAAGTAATTTGTTTTCTTCATCGATAGGAAACGGACATATCTGCTACATCTATATATTGGTCATGTCGTGTCAACTCCGCCTCTAAGTTATTTTATCTTTATCGATAGAAAATAGACATGTCTGCTACATCTGTTGACCAGACCGTGTCAACTCTTACGCTATGTTGGGTGACCCTCTCTCAGATTCCTTCAAAGAATTTGGATTGAAGCAGAATAACCGGAGTTATCTGCCATTGAATGTGAAAAATAGCTGGTTTTGACCTTATTTTTACTATTAAATCTACAAATATTGACCTATCAAGACAAAACATTGACAGAATGATGGTGACTATAAGATCTTGCCTTGGTAAAATTTTCAGCTTGATCTTAATTTTACATCATAAGTTATGTGCCCTTGAAATTGACAAAATTGTCATTTTCGACTCTATTTTGACTTTGATTTCACTCTAGCAACTAAAATATTAACTAATCAAGACAAAACTTGTACAAACTGTTGGTGACCATAAGATCTTGCCTTGGTTCAATTTTCAGCTTGATCTGAATATTATATCATAAGTTATGTGCCCTTGAAATTGACAAATTGCCATTTTCTGCTCTATTTTGATATTGTTTTCACTCTAGGAACTACAAATATTGACCTATCAAGACAAAACTAAAACAGTATGTTTGTGACTATTAGATCTTGCCTTGATACAATTTTCAGCTTCATCTGAATTTAACATCATGAGTTATGTGCCCTTGAAATTGGCAAAATTGCCATTTCCGGCTCTATTTTGACTTTGTTTTCACTCTAGCAACTACAAATATTGACTAATCAAGACAAAACATGTACGGAATATTGGTGACCATAAGATCTTGCCTTGGTAAAACTTTCAGCTTGATCTGAATTTTTATCATGAGTTATGTGCCCTTAAAATTGACAAAATTGCCATTTTCGGTTCTATTTTGACATTGTTTTCACTCTAGCAACTACAAATATTGACCAATCAATACAAAACTAAGTTAGAATGTTGGTGACTAACAGATATTGCCTTGGTGCCATTTTCAGCTGGACTTTAATTTTACATCTTGAGTTATTTGCCCTTGAAATTGACAAAATTGCCATTTTCGGCTTTATTTTCACTTTTTCCACCATCAATACTGAAGTTTCACAGAATCTACTGACCATACGATCTTACTTGCATGTAATTTTCAGATTGGTCAAACATTTGGTTGTTTGCGCAGCCTGAGCCTTTGACATTGCATTCAACAAGACAAACAATCAGGCCTGTGGAGCGCTTCCAGACCGCCAGGGCTGTCTAGTTTTCATCGATAGCAAACGGACATCACTTGACCAAGCCGTGTCAACTCCGCCGCTAAGTTGTTTTATTTGTTTTCTTCATTGATTCGAAGCGGACATGTCTGCTACATCTATTGGCCAGGCCGTGTCAACTCCTTCGCTAATTATTTGTTTTCTTCATCGATTCGAAACGGACATGTACATGTTACATCTATTGACCAAGCCGTGTTTAGTCTAAGTTATTTGTTTTCTTCATCGATAGGAAATGGACATGACCGCTACATCTGTTGGCCAAGCCGCGTCAACACCGCCGCTAAGTTATTTGTTTTCTCCATCGATAGGAAATGGACATGTCTGCTACATCTATTGACCAAGCCGTGTTAACTTCGCCGCTAAGTAATTTGTTTTCTTAACCCTTTCCAAAACAAGACCTGGTTTTGGCGTTCCTATCAGAAAAGGCTTGGGAAAACATTGAAACAAAAGAAGAAACTGCTGATAACCAGCAGTATCTCCTTTTGTCTCAATATTTTCTGTGCCATATTTTACACAAATCCTATCTTAAATGGCATACATTTTGTAATTTGTGGCAGTTTTTGAAGTTGATCACCCTAAAATTTTGTCGTATGGGAAAGGGTTAATCGATAGGAAATGGACATGTCTGCTTCATCACTTGACCAAGCCGTGTCAACTCCGCCGCTAAGTTATTTGTTGTCTTAATCGGTAAGAAACGGACATATCTGCTTAATCACTTGACCAAGTAGCGTTGGCTACCTTTGCATGCAGTCTCGGCATTCACGTCCTCAAGGTTCGTGGTGTATCCAGCTCGAACCTTTCAACGTATCCTCGCTTTTCAACGAAAATATTGTAACTGCAGCTTGTTGTAAGCTGCAGTAACGATGATTGTGTTGAAAAGCTGCGAAATAATATCACAACTTCAAAATGTTCGTCTCTAGAATCGGATATCCCATTGACCAGTTTGAAATTCTGATATCTTTAATGTGGTGCAATTATATTACTGTTTATATTACAATTATATTTTATCATTACTGTCGTCATCTTAATTTGTATCATGAACTGTTTGATTGGCATACGGTTATTCCGACAGAGTAGAGAAGTATGATGAATTCAAGAGGATAGAGAACTAAATGGTCCTGTCCTTGCCAGTATAATAGAACGATCAAGAGAGGCAATTATCCTTAACGATCAAACCAAATAAGAAACAACAAGGATAATACTAATTTTGATAGCCTTTATTTTCAGTTATTCCCCGACTTCAGTGTCGATGATAATTCAGAATGCACAGGAATATTTATTTGGATTAACATATTGTATGAGGCGAGAATGATCTTTTACTTTTCCAAATGAGTTTCAAGTTGAATCGTGTGATAAATCCGGCCATAAAATTGAAACATGATTCGCATTTCAGGAAGGAATGCAGACGTATTTTGCCAGGAATTTTCAATAACTGTGTTCGCAAACTCAGAAGAAAAAAATATCGTTCAGCTGTTTCCGGATAAAAGCATCTTTGTATTCCTTTCATTACATTATGTCATTTATGTGACATGTCATGCTTAAATGGACCTTACGGGAAGTCCATACCAAAGTCAACCCAAATTTCGAGAATCGGACCAGACTTAGAAGGCGTCAATCAGATATCGCATATGGAAGATGAATCAAACAGAAAGCGAAGTCGTTTTAGATACAGAAAATTATATCAGAGTGAGAAACACCGATCCTGGACAGTATGTTTTAAAAAGTGATCCTTAGCAAATTATAAAAGGACCTCTATGGATAAGGCGAGAAATCTCCCTAAAAGGCCGAAATGGAAAAGTCAAATTTCAAAACATGCAAATTGATAATTATTTCGAGCTATATTGTTAGATGTATACCTACATCATATGAAAACTGATTTTGTACAACCAAAACGATTCGACATGTACAAATAACTGTTGGTTTCTGAACCTACCCCGAAAATTACATTTTCTTACCCCATCGGTATTCATTTAACCATAATTAACTTTTCTATGGTTTTATTAGCAAGAATTTGTCTGTAAATGTAATGGCAATTGGTGTTGAAATTATAAACCAGTTTTCGTTTTGTCCTTAATCCGCATGCGCATCACTGAAAAGAGTTTAAAGGCCGAATCTTCCCGCCAAAAATATGGCAATTGGTATACGAGTACTATTTTTAGTATAAAAGTATGTTCCACCCCGTGACCCAGCAAATCCTTTTTACCAAGGAAGCATATGGTCAAGTAACACAACATATGTCAATGGGAAGCTGGGTCAAGGGGTGGAACGATGTTCGCCAGCCCAGAAAAGGTAGGTATTCCTCGGTTTTCGGCGGGAAAGTGCGCTTTTAAAGCTGTTTCAATGATGCGCATGCACAAAATGAACACAACCAAAGCTGCCAAATGATGTCAAAACCATTTATTCTTGTATCTGTAGAAAATAAATTGCAAAACCCCAAAAGAAACTTCATTTTACCTCTATAAATACCGGTAGTGAAAGAAAATGAAACCACTCAGGTGGGTACTAAAAACAAGAGTTATCTGCACCTATAGAACTTTTTAAATGACACAATATGGTTATTCATTTCATTTATTTATCTAACTTACCATAAAGCTTATTTTTTTCTCAATTTGTAAGTTTTGATAATCACGGTGGGGATTGTGCATGATGGGAAGGATAACGACTATCGACAATAGGGAACGATTTTATCAAGTAAACCGTAACGTAATTTCGGACAAATAAATAGCATTTCGTTGGTGTTGTTATTAAATCTCGTAACTACGGCTTGAATCAAGCCGTAGTTACGAGATGTTATAACAACACCAACGGTTTATCAAAATATAACGGTAAACTCAGTCTATTTTTTGCACAAAATGTGATGACATTTCGCCTCGCTTCAGGTAAGACATTTTGCAATAACTCTCTTATTTCTGTGTCAATTTTCAAGCGGTTTGTTGCATGTACCCCGCCTTACTTAACTCTTTCCTCTGATGTATGACTTGCCTGAAACATCCTTATACTTTTTGCAAAAATTGATCCCAACCGACACGAAAAAACGAAAAATTGCCGTGGTAACGTGTACGGCCGTTAATAAAATCAACTCAAAATCACTATTGCAGGGTATTTCACAAAAGTTACGACGAGCGAACGTGTCCTATACGTAAAGTTGGCAATACAAATATCCAAGACGCATTTACTTTTTAAATTTATATGACCCAGCAGTCAAAATATGGATTATCAATTTATGATAACGACTACGGACCCAGATTTGTGATGGTAAAGTGTACGGCATTGTCAATGATTTGAATGGTGAAATATATGGCAAAACATTTTAGCAAATAAAACATTCTTATCTACCTGACGGTACTGTTCTCGTTCCAACTGGAGGATTATGACTATGCCAGGTTTTGGTGGCAAAGTTGCTTTGACGAAGTGCACAGTTTTAAAAGGAAATTTCGAAGAACACTTGTCAAGTTAAAATTATTTACAAGCAGCTGATGTCTACTACCGCAAGTTTGGTAGCAGACAATTAACACTTTTAGATTTGCAGCTTGAACTGGTCAACTGTCTCAGCTGACACAGCTCCCGGTGGCAAGCAGTTCCACAGGGGTATAATTAGCAATGGTCTTTCCCACTAGACAAGTCAGTCCTCTTGGAGAGCAAGACTATTTGCATCATCAAAGATTTCCTTATATAGGACACAGTCGTCCGCAAAGAGGCGCGCAGAGGATGTTAGACTATCAGGTAGATCATTAATGTAAATGAGAAATAAGATTGGGCCTAAGACAGAACCCTGAGGGACATCCTCTTCAATGTTTTATACAAGCTTGCATTAAGTTCCATTGCAAATAGATTAAAATTGACACTGGATAAATTAATATCAAAGGATCAAACAGGTTTTATCAAAGGCAGACATATTGGAGAAAACACTAGTTTCATACACACCACAATGCAGCATTGTGACGAAAATAAGATTCCAGGATTTTCGAATTTATCGAGGAAACCTTGTCTTTTTTCAATTTTGGGGAAATGGTAAAAAATTGATTAGACTCTTTCTGTACGATACAGAGGTTTCTGTAAACTTTAACGTTAAATTCACAATAACAAATTAAAAAGAGTATCCACACGAAACGGCTTCATACGACACTTTAAACTCGGATAATGCCGAATTTTAATCAGATTGAACTACCCGCACTACATAAAAGTTCGTATGAGATAAAAGGAACAGAAACGTTTATGTCACGTTTTCCAGTAATCACTTGAATGATTGTAAATCAGCGTAAAAAGATGGGTAATCATCGTAATGATAAACATATGTTTTCAGGTTAAGTGTAAAATGTTGAGGCAGTCAGGCAAACAGACATACGGACGTTTTTGAAATAATATGCCCCTATTTGTCTTCATGAAGCCACAAAGCACACCTACAAACTCATTGGTTTCAAGAAGGCTGTCCGAAATATTGTCCTCTGCTATTCTACTTTTCCTTTGTTGGAGTCTCGAGACGTGTTTTCGGTTGTATCTGCAATATTGGTATATGGTCACAGTTGTGCTGGACGGAGTATCTTCTAATTCAGCTCCAGTATTGTCTGGTGTCCCTCAGGGTCCTGTCCTAGGCCCAGTCTTATTTCTTATTTACATTAATGATCTACCTGATAATCTAACATCCTCTGTGCGCCTCTTTGCAAACGACTGTGTCCTATATAAGGAAATATTGTCTAGCCCTCCAAGAGGACATTGACAGACTCGTCGAGTGGGAAAGAACCTTTTTTATCTTTATTTTTCAGATAATTACATCGTTTACCAAGTTTTATATGATACATTCAGTATTACAAATTAAAAAAAGGGAGAAGACATACATACATTCATTTGATTACAGTTGACTATATCATATATATTCTATCTTTAAGAGTAGTTTTCAAGGTATCATTGGTCACTAAACCAGACATAAGCATTTTGGGAGTCATAACGATCTATTACGAAAAATAAAAGACAAGGTTCAAAGCTTTCATTCAATTTCTCCATGCTTTCTCTTGATTGAAAGTTTTTGGAAATGTTTCTTGAATTAGAAAAATGCAATATATTGTCCGTGATATGAGGGAACAGAACAGAAAATCTTAATTCCACCAGTAATGGTGGTAAAAATACCCTTTAAAGAAAGTGAAAAGAAACATATACATCTAAAGAATGCAATAGTTTTGGATATTTTATCAGATTATTATTTATCTTGTATCAGTCTCCCTACAATTGCCCAATTTCTTTATTATTTTCATTTTTCTTTGTTTGCTTGATAATATCAAGAGTGAGTTTAAGGTGTCGTATGAAGCCGCTTCGTGTGGGTACTCTTTTTAATTTGTTATTGTAAATATAACGTTTTAAGTTTACAGAAACCTCTGTATCGTACAGAAAGAGTCTAATCAATTTTACCATTTCCCAAAAATTGGAAAAAAGACAAGGCTTCCTTGATAAATTTGAAAATTCTCGAATCTTATTTTCGTCACAATGCTGCATTGTAAAGTGTGCATTAAACTAGTGTTTTCTCCAATATGCCTGCCTTTAATAAAACCTGTTTGATCCTGTGATATTAATTCATCCAGTGTCAATTTTATCTATTCGCAATGGAACTTAATGCAAGTTTGTATAATTTTAAGAGGGTGTCCCTCAGGGTTCTGTCTTAGAGCAAATCTTATTTCTTATTTACATAAATGATCTACCTGTAAATCAAACATCCTCTGTGTCCTATATAAGGAAATCTTTGATGATGCAAATAGTCTTGCTCTCCAAGAGGACATTGACTGACTTGTCTAGTGGGAAAGACCATTTCTAATTATACCCCTGTGGAACTGCTTGCCACCGGGAGCTGTGTCAGCTGAGACAGTTGACCAGTTCAACCTGCAAATCTAAAAGTGTTAATTGTCTGCTACCAAACTTGCGGTAGTAGACACCAGCTGCTTGTAAATAATTTTAACTTGACAAGTGTTCTTCGAAATTTCCTTTTAAAACTGTGCACTTCGTCAAAGCAACTTTGCCACCAAAACCTGGCATAGTCATAATCCTCCAGTTGGAGCGAGAACAGTACCGTCAGGTAGATAGGAATGTTTTATTTGCTAAAATGTTTAGCTATATATTTCACCATTCAAATCATTGACAATGCCGTACACTTTACCATCACAAATCTGGGTCCGTAGTCGTTATCATAAATTGATAATCCATATTTTGACTGCTGGGTCATATAAATTTAAAAAGTAAATGCGTCTTGGATATTTGTATTGCCAACTCTACGTATAGGACACGTTCGCTTGTCGTAACTTTTGTGAAATACCCTGCAATAGTGATTTTGAGTTGATTTTATTAACGGCCGTACACGTTACCACGGCAATTTTTCGTTTTTTCGTGTCGGTTGGGATCATTTTTTGCAAAAAGTATAAGGATGTTTCAGGTAAGTCATGCATCAGAGGAAAGAGTTAAGTAAGGCGGGGTACATGCAACAAACCGCTTGAAAATTGACACAGAAATAAGAGAGTTATTGCAAAATGTCTTACCTGAAGCGAGGCGAAATGTCATCACATTTTTTGCAAAAAATAGACTGAGTTTACTGTTATATTTTGATAAACCGTTGGTGTTGTTATAACATCTCGTAACTACGGCTTGATTCAAGCCGTAGTTACGAGATTTAATAACAACACCAACGAAATACTATTTATTTGTCCGAAATTACGTTACGGTTTACTTGATATAATCGTTCCCTATTGTCGATAGTCGTTATCCTTCCCATCATGCACAATCCCCACCGTGATAATAGACCCATCGAACTGAGCCTTTTAGGGAGATTTCTCGCCTTATCCATAGAGGTCCTTTGTAATATATCGATCATCTTTTTCTACATTTGGATACATGGACAACTCTGACATGTTTTCTATTTCATAGTTTATTCAAATCTCAACTCTACATGTATGTATATACAAACATAATCTGCACCATATTAAAAGTTCGCATGTTAAATAGCTATGTACACTGACTAGTGAATGTAGAACAATATAAAATGTTAGCTGCTTCTTTATTTAACTTAAACCCATTACCAGACGGCAAAATTTGAACTGTCCCTATTTGAAAGCTGCTACAAAATTAATGACAAAAGTTGAAGTCCTTAATGTGAACATTTGTCAATAAAGTAGCATAGACAATATTGAGACAAAAGAAGAAAGTTCTAGTTTTCATCAATTTCATTTTTGTTTCGAATGTTTTCCCAAGCCTTTTCCATTTGCTGCGTCAAAAGCGACACTGTGTGAGAATGGATTAAAAGAAACTAACAATACAAGGCACATACTAACTCCTCAGCTTTTCTTAAATAACAACCGATTTTATATGTTCCCAAAAAGTAATCTTTAAAGCTTCACTGGTGGCGAACTCGGCCAAAGCATGGGACGTTTTTTCATGATTATTGTATTTCGTCGGTGTTGTTATAAAATATCGTAACTACGGCTTCGATAAAGCCGTAGCTACGAGATTTTATAACAACACCGACGGTTTGTCAATACATATCATTAAACCCGGTCTATTTTTAGAACAAGTTCGTTGTTATTAAAAAAACTATCCAATCAGATCTTTAAACTCACATTTAAGCGCAAAATATCTGTACCTTGTTGTAGCGAAAAACGTCCATTGCTTTGGCCGAGTTCACCACCAGTGAGCTTTCCCAATTCCAAAGCTGCTGCAGACGACAAAATGGATGTTGGAAATAGTGCCTTATATACAAAACATAGAAATTATTGAGACAAAATAAGAAAATGTAAATTGTTCACCATTTTCTTCTTGTGTTGCAACGAATTCCCCCAAGTATTTTCATTGGGGCCCCGAAAAGTGTAAAGTATATTTGGGAATGGATTAAAGGACTCTGTCAAAGAAAGGGTTGGAAAACATTGAGAAACTAGACGTCTTTGTGAAATACAAAATACACCTAGTAGACAGACACGAGTAAAACAATAATTATGTCCCAATCATTCGATACGGCGGCTTAAAAAGTTATCGCTGAGACAAACAAATATTACTTTTGACGTGAAGTGAGTGTTAAAACCTAATTTCATAAATTTTTTACACTAGTCTCAAATGATGTTCTTAAGGAGACAGCTAGTTACATCGATACTCTCTATCGTTGTCATTGATAGACCGATTTCACATTGATCAACAGGAACTCGGAGAAGGAAAAATTTGAATAGTGACGTCATCACGTAAATGATATCTGTTCTTAAAAGGGGCCATGCCATGTTTTCAGGGACTAGAACATCATGGGGAAGTCCGTGTTTGCATTGTTTTGAGGTGCATTACATTATCTTAGACCAAAAGGAAAGGATTTTCAGCGCCAATACCACTTTTTTTTCACTATCTTCCAATGTATAGTTTCCTATAAATGTACCTATAAATAGCGGGACAATCATATACTTTTATACGGATTTGATCTAGAAGGAGTAAATGAACTTCATTTGAAATTTCCTTGAGCTGTCCATGTTGACCATTTAATCCGTTATTTCTTGAATATATTTTTAACTACGACAACCTAAGAATTGTCAAATAAAGTTAAATACACCAGTACAGTAGCAATTTTGCACGTAGTCACGTATTAAAACAAAGTACATGAAAAATGTTCACAAATTATTTTTTCTCAGTTTACGATGCCACGTGATGTCTGAATCCAATTATTATTTGTACAAAGTAATTGAAATCTCGCAAATGTCGGTAAGATGAACAATAGACTCTTACAAAAAGTAGCTTGATACACAAACTTTGGTAATCATCTGCTCTGAATTAACCATTATAAGGCATTTTAGAACACGTTCTTCTATGACTGATGATAAAGACAGAAGTACGTGTTCTCATGAATGTTACACAAGAACCCAGCAGTATATCAGTTTGTATGTTTCATGACGTATTTAGACGTAAATATATGTTCAACTTCTCATCGCTGCTTCACACACGTCTGAAGTCATGTGTGGCTCCGTCAAACAAAAACATTTTTTAAACATTTTGAAAAGTTTTTATTTATATTGATTCTCGAAAACACCTTTTCTTGTGCCTATCATTAGTTCGCCAACAAATATAGAACACATCATGTAAAATGTCGTATTTAGCCCTTTAATGAATAAAATGTATATTCTCAGGCCGTTATCAGCATTGAATAACGAGGGGAAACCGGGCGGATATCCTGAGAAATGTGCATTAATCGGCAGACTCACGTGCGATATAGGACCGACTTTGCACTTATTTATCCTCGATTTGAAAATTCAAAATTGAACAACTCCCCTTTTCCCGCAAAATTCTCAACGTCTTATGTTGAATTAGAGACGTTCACCCATGGCGCCAAATAACGACATAACATCGTTTTGCTGACGTCACGCATAACAAAAAAAAACAAAAAAAAACGGAAGATTTATCAGAACAAAACAACAATGGCGGACATTTTTGCTCTCATCTTGGTTCATTTGTTTTGCACGTATCAATAGGTTTGGGGTAAGTAACCATTGAGATTTTATTTTTGTATGCATTGATAGCGTCAATTCACGTATTTTTCGGTCGTTAACATTCGCAGATGCCCTCAAAATGTGAAAACGACCCTTGTGCTACGCACTCGGGCGTTAACGTATTTCTTGGGCCTCTGTGAATAACCTCAAAAACTTGAATTAAGCCTATATGATTGTCATAAGTTCAACAAAAAACAAGAATCGTTACATCTGTTTTACTGAACAATCTAACAATAGTTCTATAACTTTGAACATAATTATTATACTCGCTAGAAGTGTGTTTTTGCATTAGACCTTAAGTGGTAGATTTTAACGAAGGATTCTCACTAGTATGTGTTCTTTTGTGTCGCGTTAAATTTGCAGAATCCGCGAAACCCTTTCCACAAATGTCACATTTACATGGTTTCTCACCGGTATGTATTCTTGTGTGTTTGTTCAATCTAGTGCCATCAACAAAACATTTTCCACAATGGGAACATTTATATGGTCTCTCACCAGTATGTATCCTTGTGTGATACGTTAAAGTAGTTTTATCAATGAAACATTTTCCACAAATGTCACACTTATATGGTTTCTCACCAGTATGTATTCTTCTGTGGATTTTCAAACTAGATGACACTGTAAAACATTTTCCACAAATGTCACACTTATATGGTTTCTCACCAGTATGTATTCGTGTGTGAATCGTTACGTCACCAGAGGAAGCAAAGGATTTTCCACAAATGTTACATTTATATGGTTTCTCACCAGTATGTATTCTTGTGTGTTTCTTTAAGTCACCAGAATCAACAAAACATTTTCCACAAATGTCACATGTGTGTGGCTTCTCACCAGTATGTATTTTTGTGTGTTTCGCTAAGTAACTTGAAGATCCAAAACACTTTCCACATATGTTACATATAAACGATTTCTCACCATTATGTATTTTTGTATGGTTCTTTAAAATGGAAATATCTTTAAAAGAATTTCCACAAATGTCACATTTATATGGCTTTTCATTAGTGCTAGTGTGTATCTTTGTGTGAGTATTTAAGTTTGAAGACTGTGCAAAGCATTTTCCACAAATGTCGCATTTATATGGCTTCTCACCAGTATGCACTCTTTTGTGTTCTGATAAGTTAGAACTCTTTGTAAAAACTTTTCCACAAATGTCGCATTTACATGGCTTTTCACCAGTATGTATTCGTGTGTGTGTGACCAATTTGTGAGACTCTGTAAAGCATTTTCCACAAATGTCGCATTTGTATTTTTTCTCACCAGTATGTATTTGTGTGTGTGTCGTCAGGTTTGAAGACTGTGCAAAACCCTTTCCACAAATGTCACATTTATATGGCTTATCACCAGTATGTGTCTTTGTGTGTGCCGTTAAGTGAGCAAACTGCGTAAATCCCTTTCCACAAATGTCACATTTATATGGTTTCTCACCAGTATGTATTCTTGTGTGTATTTGTAATGTCGACAAACGTTTAAAAGCAATTCCACAAATCTCACATTTGTATGGTTTCTCGTCCGTATGTGTCTTTGTGTGCCGTTTAAAACCATATATACCTTTGATGTCTTTTCCGCAAATGTCACAATTATAAAGCTTATGTCTTTTGTTTTCCTTCTTTTCCAAATTCTCCACAGAAACTCTTTCACTTACAATAGCTTTGTAGCTATCCGTTGTTTCCTCCAAATTGGAATTTAAATCCTGATCATCTAGGTCGGCCATGTTCCGTTCAGAATCAGCAGCCATTGTAGTCGTCTTTCCAATATTTATGATATCTAATGATACAGAAAATGCCCTGAAATAACAGAGTAAATATAAAATATAAGGTAGTCTACCTCTTAGTGAAATTCGCGACACGTCGAATTGATTCGGGCGACGTCGAAAACATTCGATGGTGGAACTTTCCACCGCCGAATGCTCACGACCGCGCTCGAATAGGTTCGGATACGCAACGACAACGCTAGAAAGAAATCGTATTTTTATGAATCTCAAAATGGCCACATTATGGGTATTCTACATTAATTGCGATTGCTTAGTGCAAAAGGCAAACTGTTAGTAATATATTATTTTGTCTAAATTCAAGAACGATAAGACAAAATGAAAAACTTGTCTTGGTGCTTTCAAATCTTCGTTTTGCAACGAAAACTCGTATCTGCAGCTTGATTTAGATGCATTTACAAGGTTTTCGTTGAAAAGCAGCGAAATACTGTCTTTACTGAAGATGTCATGCTAATATTCTGTTACCTTTGCCGTTGTTGAATGATAGGATACACTTATCCAGCATTTTGTCAATGGAAAGATGATTTATGTTTTTTTTTGTTTTTTTTTTTTTTGCTCAATTTGGAAATTGGCACAGAAAACGTCAATTCAGGACGTCAATGCCAGGGTATACATCGCTGCTTTTCAACGAAAACCTCGTAACTGCAGCTTGTTTTAAGCTGCAATTACGAGGTTTTCGTTGAAAAGCGACGACATTCGCTTTAGTTACGGGATATGGCACACAGAGAGAATTCTGTCAGAAAAAGTTTAAACTGGTTCTGTTTATAAAATATCATAAAAAAACACCCTTAGCCCTTTCCCAAACAATACCTGGTTTTGACTACCTCAATAGAAAGGGCCTGGGAAAACATCAAGGCAAAATAATAAATGCTGACAATCAGCATTTTCTCCTTTTGTCTCAATAGCGTTAAGATAAATTTCACACAAATCCGATCTTTAACATCATCTATTGTGTTGCACGCGGGTTTTTTTAATCGGATTACGTTAAAAATTTGGCAATTTTGGAAAGAGTTCAGTGGCAAAGTCATATATACTCGGCAAAACTGCTAACGCATCACTCAGATCTTTGTTAATATTTTCTTAACGAATATACAGAAAACCTTCAAAATTTGCACATGCTGACTACCACCACTTGATAAGAGATCTATGAAATCTCATAGTAAATGTTACCGTATCTTGTAAAATATTGAACTTTTAATAAGGACACCCTTAATTCTAAAATTCATGAAGTCTGAAATTTGATTAAAATGGAAAATTCACGCATAACTTTCAAACCTTTTGTATAGGCTGAAAGAGTTTCTGTTTATAAAAGTTACCCTTCAAAAAACAAACCGACGGCTTTAACTTTTTTATCGGCGCGAAATGTATTCCCACAGAGGCATTTTTACATCACTAGTGCCTTAGGTATCATTGATGGCGTCGACGGCGACGTAGGTTACGTAGACAAAAACGTATCGGTCTATATCTTATGAACTGTATAAGATGCAGTCTTGATATTTCACACATAGACAGGCCCCAGCAAGACCTTTCACCTGACACTATAAAATTTGACCTTGTGACATTGACCTTGAAAAATTGACATTTTCTTTCAAAAATGTGCGTCTATGCGAGCTACGTTGTCCCGGAACAGCCCTTGTTATGTTAGATAGAAAATTAATTTTTTCATACTTTAATTTTACAATAAACCAGCTTTCAAAATCAATTCAAACAAAAATGATTGAAAAAGATCACAAGTTACACGAGCCGAAAAACTGTTTTGGCCCCCTTTCGTATGACACGGTCACATAAGAAAGAAAACTTAGAAATAGTTTTATGAATGAGTGCAGAAACTTGTGGGATAAATATTTGCCAAATTATAAATCTAAATCTTTGACAATAAAGTAGTTATGCAATTTTAAAAAGTGATGCGTTAGCTCTTTTGCTGAGTATATATACAAACAACAACACTAAGTTGTGCTTATAAAAAACCCCAAATGAATTACCTTGAATATGCCTACTGGAATACAGGGATTTCGTAAGATTATGTGATGCCAAGTCTTAAATCTTGTTTGATTCTAGGAGACAAAACTATCTGAATTTATACACAGGTAGTTACAACACCATCTAAACTCTCAATCAATAAACTGGCGTGTTACTTTTGATTTTAATTAGTTAATTACATCCTTGCCGGAAGTGATTTAAGACTAGATATACTCGTGTCAAAATAAAAACAAAAGAATCGCTATTTAATCATTAATGATACATTATTATAATCTTATCAACCGCAGGGTGTATCAAATTAAATATTCAAATATATGTATAGTTTTGTCAAGATTAATCCGTTTCCAATAGCGAACAATTTTCGCGGCGCCAATTTGAGCTAAAAATAAATTTCTAATGGGAAAACCCCTAACAACGTTTGCCGGGTACCAGTCTAATATTTTGTTTATCGGTCATGAATCGGACAATTTATTCGTAACAGTGTTAGCAAAAAAAATATTATTTTCAAGCGAGATATAAGTCGATCATAGATAATGCAGGCGGGAACTAAAACTACGAAACATTGCGCATATGCAACATGCAAGATTGCTTCCAGAGACGGAGACAGACCAGAAATGACAAACGTTTTTTCTTGAGATTCCTCAGTAGCTTAACCAGAAAAAACATCGAAAAGCCTGAAAGTAAAGTAGCTATGATCATGAAACTTCTCGGGTAGATAGATCTTGCCAAGGAGAAGTGCAATGCACAGGGAGCATAACTCTACCTTGCTTATTTTGTGAGATATTGTCCTTTGTTGTAGGCCTACATAGTGAAAGCCTTCGGGGATATCAAATCACATTCAGCGACAAATTCAAGTTTTTTTTATATTAACCATTTCCCAAAACAAGACCGGTTTTGACGTCCTCAACAGAAAATTCTTGGGAAACATTGAGGCAAAAGAAGAAAATGATAATCGACCAAATTGAAGAGGCCTGCTCAGCAGACAAAATAGTGTGAATAACTTCTTTGGATATTGATGATCATTCTTCTTTTGCCTCAATATTTTCTCAGAGATAAAACACTAAAAGTAATCACATCCGTTTTGTCATCTGCAGACTTTTTTTCAATTTGGCTAAACATGACATTTTGTCGTTTTGGAAAGGGTAAGCGAGTACGCACGAGCGACACGACGAAGCCAAGGCAGGACCGTATGTGTAAACATTATTTGTTTTAAAACTGCTTGTTTCATAGTTACCGATCTTAAAAAGTACACGACAGTGCAGCAACCTTCTCAACTCTGAATAAGAATGTTTCTCAACAAATGATTACAGCAATCCAGCTCTTAAAACGTCATCTTCGGCAAGTTGAACGTGGAAAAACTTCACAGCCATATTTGTACGATAGGAGATTCCCAATCTATTTTTAGACCAGTGAGGCGTGACGATGACGTATTTGTTTAACCGAAAAACCGAACGCTATTAAGACCTGGCCCAAGTTTCTCGAAAAAACTTAAATACGTTCTCATGCTCAAATCTGAGCACCGTGCTCAAATCGCACGAAATCCACGTGAACTTCAATCGAATACCCTTAAACGTTGGTGAGTATCCCTTTGAAATTGAGCATGTTCTCATAAGAATATACTTAAGTTTTTTTTCGAGAAACCGGGGCCTGGTTTTGAAATACCACAATGAAAAGACTTGGGAAGACATTGAGACAAAAGAAGAAATACTTATAGTCAGCTGACAGTCAGCATTTTCTCTATTTGTCACAATATTGTTCATGCTATATTTCACTTGAATCTAATATGTATCAACATTAATTTTGTCGTTTGAAGAAGCTTTGAAATTGGAAAACCCTAAAAATTCTGACTTTTGGGGATGGGTGAAAATCGTTTGTAGCATTCTTATTCACAAACGAAATTATATAGGACAAAAATACCTTTTTATTCAATTCATAGGGTTTTATTCCTTTACAAAACGTAAATTGTGAAAAAGGTGAAATGCTGATACTCAGCATTTTCTCCTTTTACAACAATATTTTTACATGTAAAGAATCTTGTTTAGCTTAAATATTTTCATTTTTCCATAATTATCAACTGATCATTCCGTCGTCTTGAACTGCTTTCAGTAATTTAGGAAAAGGGACTCCTTTTTGGCCAGAAAAACTTGCGGAAAAAGAAAAGAGATTTAGTATAACCAGCATGTTCTTTTCAGTTTTCTTTAATGTTTCTATGCTATACAATATATACAACTGAACAGGAGGTACAATCAATAAAGTTTTTTTTCATAACTTTTAAATTTGGACAAAATAGTTTCGTTTGTGTAAGAGTTGAGGTAGAATACCCGTAGTGTGGCCATTTTAAGATTCATAAAACATCGGCTTTTTCGAAAGGCGTCGTTACTTATTCGAATCTATTCGGGCGCGAATGTTTTCGACCGCAACGAATGATTCAGACGTCGCGCGAAACTCATTAGGGCTAGACTAACTTAAGAATGGGTCGGGATTATCTTGACTTCGACACATGTAGTTATTCTACATAACCAATGTCGAGATTGTGGTTCTTAACCAGTTCCAAAACAGAACATTGGGTTGAACGTCCCGATTAAAAAGATAAATGGGAAACATTGAAGCAAAAGAAGGAAATGCTGATGACTAGCATAATCTCTTTATATTTCAAAATTTCAGCCTCCTAATCGTCACAGTTTCGAATTGTCTCGTAATAGAAAGGGTTAAGAGTTCAAGTATTCTAAGATTTATACGGTGGTTAATATGTTTCACGTTTCTGTCACATTTGAAATTAAGATAAACACTATCAATTATCCTTTTCCCACAATGATTAGATTTTGAATCAGACTTGTTCAAAACTAACAATCTTTCATGGACAACATTGAAAAGAGCATCACATAGGCATATGTTTGAAATCGCTTTGAAAAAAAAATCAAGAGAGCATACTTTCCTTGTCTCTAATTGTTTTAAATTATTTCTATGTGAGGACTATTAAAACTGGGAATTGTCTTGAATTATTTTTGAAAGGACAAGTCTGCTTTAACTCATTTCCAGATGGCAAGCACGTAGACATTTCCAATATGGAAAAGGAACAGTCGTCAGAACAGGGTTCCTGGATCTTGAGGGAGTACACCCTCATGATTTTCGCGCGACGTCGGAATTATTCGGGCGCGGTTGAAAACCTCCGGCGGTAGAACTATTCACCGCCGAATGTTTATAACCACACCCGAGTAGGTTCGGATACGTAACGAAGACGCTTGAAAAAACTGATGTTTTGTGAATCTCAAAATGACCACATTACGTGTATTCTACTATATTTTTACTAGTTAAAATACCGAATAATGCAAGAAATACAAATGTTTCAATAAACAATCCCTTACAAATTTTGAATAGTATAGTTACGTTGTGAATAATTTGAAATATGGGCTTCATATAGGCCTACAAAGGACCTCTACGGATAAGGCGAGAATTCTCCCTAAAAGGCTCAGCTCGATGGGTCAATTCTCAAAACTAACAAATTGAGAAACAAAATTAAGCTTTATGGTTAGGTAGACAAATAAAGGAAATAAACTCCGATTTTTATGTCATTTTAAAAGTTCTATAGGTGCAGATAACTCTTGATTTTAGTACCCACCTAAATGGTTTCGTTTTCTTACACTACCGGTATTCCAAGAGGTAAAATGAAGATTCTTTTATTTTTATTTGCAATTTATTTTCTACAGATACAAGGATAAATGGTGTTGACATCATATGGCAGCTTTGGTTTTGTCCGTATTGCGCATGCGCACCATTGAAACAACTTTAAACGCGCACTTTCCCGCAAAAAACCGAGGCATACCTACCTTCCCAAGGCTGGCTAACATCGTTCCCCCCTTGACCCAGCTTCCCATTGACATATGTTGTGTAACTGGATCATAGGCTTCCTTGGTAAAAAGGATTTGCTGGGTCACGGGGGGAACGTACTTTTATACTAAAGATAGTACTCATATACCATAAGCCATAATTTTTGTGGGAAGATTTCGCCTTTAAACTCGTTTCAATGATGCGCATGCGCATTAAGGACAAATCGAAAAATGGTTTATGATTTCAACACCAATTGTCCTTACATTTACAGGAAATTTTTTGCTTATAAAACTAAAGAAAACTTAAATCTGGTTTAATGAATAACGGTGGGGTAAGAAAATGTAATTTTGGGGGTAGGTACAGAAACCAAGAGTTATCTGTACCTGTCGAATGGTTTTGATCGTACAAAATCAGTTTTCATATGATTTAGATACATATCTAACAATACAGTTCGAAATAATAATCAATTTGCATGTTTTGAAAAATGACTTTTCCATTTGAGCCTTTTAGGGAGATTTCTCGCCTTATCAGTAGAGGTCCTTTACACTTATGTGTGGTCACGTACGAAGATAGAAAATTGATATCAGTGAACTTTATCGTGAGTGGTTTGCAGTTAAAAGGAGAATCGGATACGATACTTAAAATTCTGTTGTTCGGATATACAAATAATGGCGAGCCGTAAAGACAGAAAATAAAAATAAATCAGTTATTTTTTTAAAAAAAAAAGTAGCCATCTACTAGATAGAAAATGTGCTTGACCTACTTAACCCATTCCCACACATTGACGCCTTTTGACACCCTTTTACATAATGACCTTGGAAAACATTGTGGAAAATGAAGAAATTGCTTGTGACAAGCAATTTCTTCATTTCCCACAATGTTTTCGATGTTAAAAGACCAAAAAATGTTAAATTTCATTCACTTGAAATTGTCGTCTGCAACATCGTTGAATTTGGACCAGCCTAAAATTTTGCCGTTTGGGAATGGGTTAAGCTGTACATATATACGTTTTTCGCAAACTTGAAACTCGAAAACTTACATCTTTAGACGTGTAAGTACGGTGTTGTGATCAGTGGAGTAGGCCTATACACAATGCTACATAGAAACTTGTATACTTTCACTGTGTGAATTATCTATAAACATAGGCTATATATTCACTGACACTGTATTATACATTCAAAGTTAAACGAGAATCGATATAAATATTTTGGTTTATTTTAGGGGTGAACAGGTATCAGTGTGTACAATAGTCCCAGCCGAAAATGACAGTGACGTAGGCTGATGTTTACTGCTGCAAAACCAATCAATTTGTCTGATTTGCACCGTTACAAATACAAACAGAGTTGATTGGTTGTCAAGTAGTAAACATTAGCCCCCGTCACTGTTATTTTCGGCCGGTACAATAGTCCCAGCCGAAAATGACAGTGACGTAGGCTGATGTTTACTGCTGCAAAACCAATCAACTTGTCTGATTTGCACCGTTACAAATACGAACAGAGTTGATTGGTTTTCAAGTAGTAAACATTAGCCCACGTCACTGTTATTTTCGGTCGGTACTATTGTACTATTGTATAAGTCGTTACTATAAATAGTCAAATGTACATCCTGACTCCCCTCTTTTCCGTTATCGGTCTATTCCCTCATTAGTAAACGATTTTGAATCGTTTATAGATATGCATACTGTGTTTTGATCCATGGAGTGCAAATTGGACCTACATGTATAATATGGATTATGTTGTTACTATAAATAACACGTGTTTCATATGTACAAGCAATAAGAGATTAATGTAGAGGAAGCAAGCAAAATGTGATAAATAAGTCATTTTACTTGGATTTACGTCTTTTGTAAAGAGAGAGAAATGGGAAAAAGTAAATGCGCGGATTGTTTACAAACATATCGACCGTATAGTTCCGGCGTTGCGTTCATGCGTGTATTGATGTACGGATTTAGTGATTGGGAGGAATTTGAAGATGAAAGCATTATCGAAAATTGCTTTAGAAATCTATGGCGGGAGCGTTCTGTGCGATCTCGGATAATAGAGAAGACGGAAACATATCGCTGGGACCATTCTTTTGTTGAAGACTTTAGCCTTTACTACAAGTACTTGGAGAACAAACGTTGTGAAGCTATTTCAGCAACTTTCTTGTGTTTTGATTGTGAGAAATACTATTGTTCAATCTGTATCCGACAACACACCGGACATTTCACGTTATCTAAAGACGATAAGTTCGATAATTCAAGTAGATCTAAATTGGAAAGATTTAATGTGGAAATGATAGAAAAGCTCAAGTCAGAAGAGGATAAAAAAGTAGAAAACATGAAGTGTGAGAAAAACTTTCTTTGTGATGTTGTAGACACGAAATGTAAACAGGATATTCAACCTTTACATAAAAAATTACGCATAACGCAAGAAGACGATTGTCCAATATCCTATCTACGGGATATCCTTGACCTCTTGTATTTACAAGATCTGTGCATTTTAGATAACTTTCAGAAATGGCTCGTTATAGATCCTATAAATAGTTGTATCAAAATATTTGATGTCGACGACAACAAGATGAATCGCCGCATTAAACTATCACCATCGTCGCCACACAGCATTACGGAAATCCCATGTACAGTTGATTCGTCGGGACTAATTGCTGTCAGTTTTCCACGCTTAAATCAGATACAAATAATGAATATACACAGTACCCCAGCGCAAGTTATTTTCAGTATCAATGTACAGGGCAGCTGTCACGATCTAGCATACTGTAATAATAAGCTTATTACAAAGTGTGAGGATTTCGTCGGTTTGCCACAAACACCTTTCTTCGGCGGGGTTTATTGGATAGGCAGCCTTCCGAAAATAGAGAGGCGTGATTCAATACACGTCATGGATATGGCAGGGGAGATAATAAATATTATTGATCTTCAAAAAATTAGACTTCCTGGTTATTCACAGGGGCAGCCATATGTCTGCAGTATGTCTGTTCATTCTGAAAGTGAAACAATTTATGTGTGTTTTAATGCATCGGATGTGATTAGAATGTCCCTTGATGGACAGGTGTTAAAGAGTGTAAGATTTACCAACCTCAGTCCTGTGTTAATTCATGTAGACAAACAGCAGAATGTCTATGCCATGGGCCAACGGTTACCTTTATTTAGACTTTCTGCTGATTTGAGCCATAGAGAGAAGATTGTTGATGCCGATTTCACCAGTATCAATTCTATTCAAATCATGAGGTTTCACAATAATAAGTTTTATCTAGTTTCAAGAGAAGGCATTATTTACATTATACAACACGATTGATAGTACAAAAACGTTCAAATATGACCCTCAAGACAATCGACTATGTCAAGTTTCTGTTTGCATTATCCAGCAAAAGTCCAAGACTTATATGTCATTTGCACCAAAATACACTGCTCAAAATATTCAAGGAACACATATCGTCGCTTTTCTGCCAAAACCTCGTATCTGCAGCTTGTTTTAAGCTGCAGATACGAGGTTTTTGAAGAAAAGCAGCGATATATTCGATACTTCAAATTTGTGTATCTCTAAGTCCCAGGATAGCTGTTGTATAGCCCAAAATACTTATCGACATACCAACTTTTTAATATGTACAAAACCGGAAGTCTATTCACGCTTTTGGGCTGATATTGATACGCCTCTTTTTGATTAATTTTTACCACGTCCCTTTTCTACAAAATCTGAAGACATACCCCAAAGAAGGTCACGTGGCAATACGAAATGAGGCCTTGGCGGAAAGGTCGATACACATTCGGCATAAATCTAACATCGGTAATTAATTCAATTTTCTTTAAAAAGAAGGTGCTTAATTTAAATCATGATCAAAGTAGACATTTGTTTAATGTAGCATACAGGGGCACGAAAAATAGCAATTTAAACATGAATTTGCGTTCCTTCCATTATTTTGAGCAGTGTATTTACATGTTGACAGAAATGTCGAATATTCAAAGTTTCTCAATTAAGAAATAAAAAAAAAAAGAAAATCAAACATGAATGTTTTTAATTACCCTAGATATTGTCAAGAATCGGATCAAAACTGAAGCATTAAAGAGCATCATTGATCCAGGCCCTGGTTTCTCGCAAAAACTTATTAAAAAGTACATACTCATGAGTACATGCTCAATTTCAATAGAATACTCAACAACGTTGAAGGGTATTCGATTGAAGTGCACGTGGATTTCGTGTGCTTTGACTACGGTGCTCAGATTTGAGCATGAAAACGTACTTTAGTATAGAAGAGAAACCGGGCAAGATCCACATATTTCTTCGATCAGTCTGATCAGGATCCATACAGTTGTCAAAGGGCATGAAGAATCTGTACAACATCATGTCGCTGTTTTTCAACGAAAATCTAGTAACTGCAGCTTAAACAAGCTGCAGTTACGAGGTTTTCGTTGAAAAACTACGATATATCCTGATGCGACTGCGTGCATAACCAGGTTGGCTGGATTTAAAATAGTCTCAGCCTGAAGGGTTCAACACGTCTATGGGATCCAAGAGCCGCGTTCTTTAGAGCTAGATTTCTTGAGATATCTTGAGATTTCTTAAGATATTTTAGGATAAAGCGCTCTTGTGAGCAAGATTTTTAAGACGATCACTGGGAGCCGCCATTGCTCTATACTTCCTTCGGAACCCCTCGGTAAATTCTGTAGAATCTATATGGGAGAAAATTGACCGAGTTCTTCCGAATGCTCCATGATTCATAAACCGCAGAGTTCCGAATGTTCCATACTTCATACAAATGACGTCATCATGACGTCATTTGTATGATGTATGGAGCATTCGGAACACCTCGCTTATAATCTCGGTCCCAAAAACGCTGTTTCAAAAACATCTTAAGAAATCTTTAAAAATTTCGCTCAAAAGAACGCGCCTCTAGTCTCCTGAACAATAGTTATTAATGTTGTGCGAAAGTTAGACTGGGTTTGTCGTTCTGTATTGATAAACCGTCTTTGTTGTTACATTGTAACCTTGAAATCCGGCTAGAAAGTGGTGTATTACTTAGGGGGGCTGAATACCCTAAACCAAGAACATGAACTCATTTTCGCTCGTACATTTACATGTATGAATTGTTTTTCTTAGTTTACGATATCACGTGATGTATGAATCCAATTAATACTGGCACCAAGGAGTAGTAAATCGTCGGTGTAAATGCAAAACCTCGTATGTCGATTGCTGCGATTTTCAAAGTACAAACTTGTGTGCACAGCTATGAAAATTCATTCTGGTTTTGAGATATTTTTACTGAACAGTGTTAAATGACCCATTATTTGTAAACAATGTGTTCAAATTTCAAGCAAATCATTCCAGTTTTGAAAAAGTTATTACACTTTTTTCCGACCCCTTTAATTTTTTCCAAAAACGAGATACGAGGTTTTGCAATTACAACGACGAAATGTCGCGAGGTTTAACAATAAAATGTTACAAGGAATAGCTTTATACACACAATGTTTTAACATTTTCAACTAATGAAACAACTTTAAGGTGTTTCACCAATCAAGAGAACCATACACTTCATGAAATTTAGGGAACTATTAACGGTAACGGAAATTTACGAAGGTATTACAACGACGAAATGTCGCGAGGTTTAACAATAAAATGTTACAAGGAATAGCTTTATACACACAATGTTTTAACATTTTCAACTAATGAAACAACTTTAAGGTGTTTCACCAATCAAGAGAACCATACACTTCATGAAATTTAGGGAACTATTAACGGTAACGGAAATTTACGAAGGTATACCCACGTTAATTTGCAGGCGCCAATCATGACAACGGCAATTGACAAGGAGGCCTCGTCAATTCCCGTTGCCACGGATGCCGCCAGAGGTTGCACAAAGCGTCTGGTATATAATGATTGTTGGAAATCCTTAAGTCATTTTAAGAAAAGGTTTCCTCTATGATTCTTAATTAAAGAGGAAATTTATGAATTACCCAACACAGTATACATATACTGACCAAAAATATGATCGGCAGAGTAACGGCTCAAGATTATGCATTGCACCTCTTCATAATGAGATCTATCCACCTATGAAGTTTCATGAGTCAACATTACATACTTTGTGAGTTATGCTCCGGACAAGGTTCGGTCTACGGATAGACCATCCGACCGACCGACTCTTGAAAAACAATATACCCCAATTTTCTTCGAAAGGGGATATAATAACTAGATAGACAAAACGTTCTATATTAGGAAATTATATCAGAGTGAGAAGTACCGACCCTAGTCAGTATGTTTTAATAAACGATCATTGAGCACTTCTTGAGTAGTATATAAAGTTTGTAATGTTCAATCATTTGTTTACATTTGGATTGATGGACAACTCTCAAATACTTTCTATTCCCTATTTTATTCAAATTTTATCTATGTACATACAAACAAAATCTGCTTCACATTTAAAGTTTCCATATTTAAATCGCTTTGTACACTTGTGTACAGTAGAATAGGGTTCGGTTTTCTCGTTTTACAAATACGTCATCGTCACGCCTCACTGGTCTAAAAATAGATTGGGAATCCCTTATCGTACAAATATGGCTGTGAATCTCGCGAAGCTTTTCCACGTTCAACTTGCCGAAGATGACATTCTAAGAGCTGGATTGTCGTAATCATTTGTTGAGAAACATTCTAATTCAGAGTTGAGAAGGTTAGATCTACTGCACTGTCGTGTACTTTTTTAAGATCGGTAACTATGAAATAAGCGGTTGACAAGTAATGTTTACACATACTGTCCTGTCTTGGCTTCGTCGTGCCGCTCGTGCGTACTCGCTCAACCTTTCCAAAACGACAAAATGTCATGATGGGCCAAATTGAAAAAAAGTCTGCAGATGACAAAACGGATGTGAATACTTTTAGTGTTTAATCTCAGAGAAAATATTGAGACAAAAGAAGAATGATTATCAATATCCAAAGAAGTTTTTCACACTCATTTTGTCTGCTGTGCAGACCTTTTCAATTTGGTCGATCAACATTTTCTTCTTTTGCCTCAATGTTTTCCCAAGAATTTTCTGTTGGGGACGTCAAAACCGGTCTTGCTTTGGAAAGGGTTAATATAGAAAAAAAAAACTAGAATTTGTCGCTGAATGTGATTTGATACCCCCACAGGCTTTCACTACAACAAAGGACAATAACTCACAAAATAAGCAAGGTAGAGTTATGCTTCTTGTACGTTGCACTTCTCCTTGGTGAGATCTTTCTACCCGAGAAGTTTCATGCTCATAGCTACTTTACTTTCAGACTTTTCGATGTTTTTTCTGGTTAACACGGGTGGTAAACAGAGAAACTAGCTCCAAAAAGAGTCAACGGTATTTTGTTTCCTCGTGACATCCGGCCTCTACCGAGGTAGTTGCATAGAGCGAAAATCTGTAAACAAAAGTAGGTCACGAACACATTTTTCTACAATTATTTCTTTTACAACGAGTTTTTTTTAAAAATCCATCGATGCTGTAATATGAAGAAATGGTCGAAGTTTGTTGTGCACGAGAATATTCGTTGTTATTAAGCAGAGTTTGAATACAAATGTTGAAAAACATTTCAAAATCGAAAGTAAAACCTTTTTTACTTTCGATTTTGAAATGTTTTTCAATGATTGTATTAAAACCCTGCTACTAATACCGTATACTCCCGTGCACAACAAACTTCGACCATTTATTAATATTACAGCATCGCAGAATTTCTCAAAAACTCGCTTTAAAAGCAATGATTTTAGAAAATGTGTTCGTGACCTACAAATTTTCGCTCTATGCAACTACCTCTTTTTGGAGCTAGTTTCTCTGTTTACCACCCGTGGTTAAGCTGTTGAGGAATCTCAAGAAAAAAAAACGTTTGTCATTTCGGGTCTGTCTCCGTATCTGGAAGCAATGTTGCGTGTTGCATTTTTGCAATGTATCGTAGTTTTAGTTCCCGCCTGCATTATCTATGAGCGACTAATATCTCGCTTGAAAATGATATTTTTTGCTAACACTGTTACGGAAAAATGTCCGATTCATGACCGATAAACAAAATATTAGACTGGTACCCGGCAAATGTTGTTGGTGGTATTCCCATCAGAAATCTATTTTTAGCACACGAACGCGCAAAAACTGTTCGCTATTAAATTAGATGCTAGCTGTTTTTTAACATTTACCCATTTCGAAGTGGCATAAAAATAAGCTGTTCTAATTTGAAAGCAGATACAAAGTTGTTAATATCAAGATGGCAAGAATGCAGAAATTGCTTGTCGAAATGGTTCCCAAAGCCATTATCCTGTAGGGAGTAGACAAGAATCACTGTATGGTAATGGGTTAACAGTCAAATGAAGTTTTCATCAGTAACAATTACACTCAGTCACATATTAAAACAACTGACATGAAAAAGTTTTGTTCGACGTTGCTCGTCTATGCATTAATTGTTTTTCTCTGTTTACGATATCACGTGATGTCAAAATACAATTAATATTTATACAAAGGAGTGAAAATTTCGTAAATGTCGATAATAAACTCTAACAGAGAGTAGCTTTATACACAAATTTTGTTAATTTTTCCAAAAATAAAACAGTTTTAATGCATTTTAGAACACGTTTCTTCTATGACTGGTAATAAAGACGGAAGTGCATTTTCTCACATATCGTCGGTGTAAATGCAAAACCTCGTATGTCGATCTCTGCGATTTTCAAAGTACAAACTTGTGTGCCCAGTTTAGACAACTCTCGCAGGTTTTGGGATATTTTTACTGATCAGTATTAATGACACATCATTTGTGAACACTATGTCCAAATTTCAAGTAAAACATTTGAGCCGGGATCTGGAAAAACGTCCTTTATAGCATTTGAGATTTTCATGTTTCAAGATCAGTTTGTGACTAGGTGCAGTCTGACATGGACCCATGCTACTCCCATATAGTTGCTACAGACCATGGTTAAGTCATTAGAGACCAATATGGTTCCTGGTCAGACTGCGTGTATACGCAGGCTGATCTGGAACCATGATGGGCTCAAAAGCCTTAAAGGACATTTTTCCAGATCCTTGCTCATTTCAGTTTGGGAAAAGTTATTGCACTTTTTCCTTTTCCCCTTTAAAAATTTCCAAAAACGAGATACGAGGTTTTGCATTTACAACGACGATATGTTACATTAACAATATCACTATGGCTAATCACGGGACTCAGAATTTCAGAAAATCGTCGATATCTTTGCTAGTTCTTGACCAATTTGAAGCAGAGAAGGTGGAAAAAATAGAATAAGATGGACTTGGTGGATTTTAGAACATTTAACTGAAAAACGAGTTATTTAAGATCCACCAAAATTTTGGTTGATCTTCAATAACTTTTTAATCAGCTGATTTTAAAACATCTACTGCGTCTATATAATAAATGACCCCTTTCCTCCTTCTCTGTGTCAACCCGAATTCAAATCGGTCTTATATTAACAAAATCATTGAAGATTTTCCTATTCTGAGTCACGTAATTAACCACCGTGAAAATGACTCCCATCAGTATATAACTTTGTAGTCTGGTTCCCCGTCGTACTATGTATTTTAGTACGTCAGGCATTCAGTAACAATGGCGGCCTCCAGTTGGGAGATTTCACTACAAAGATAAAGAGCAAAGTCCTTTAATTTAGAGAGCAGAGATGTCACATTTATGAAATAGATCGTTTTCGTTATAACTTTAACACTAGCAGTAACAGTTTTAAGCGATCATCACGCTAACCAAAAATAAAGCGGTTTGAAATTATGAAGATGTATATTATATTGTGATAATTTGGACGTCTTCGTTTCCGTAAGTCTGATTAGCCCAGTAGTAAAGCGTCCGTCTTGAGTTCCAGAGGTTCAGTGTTCGAATCCCACCAAGGGTACATGTATATTGTTTTCCTAATAGATCTATTTATTTTACACTATTTATACTAAACTATTATAGACGCAATAAAAATAATAATTGGTAATTGTGTTTTATTGCGTCTTTGCAATCTCTTGAACCATTTGGTATAAAAATGTAAAAAAAAAAAAAAAAAAAAATAAATAAATATTGCGGAACAAAAAGATGTGTCCAGACTGGGGTTCGATCCATGTACCTCTGGATTCCAGGTCGAATTCTCTACCATTGAGCTAATCAGACAACTGGTGTAATGAAATGTAAGTTACCAAAATATAGTTTATATGTTCATAATTTAAAACCGCTTTATTTCGGGTTAGCGTGATGGTCGTTTAAAACTGTTACTGCTAGTGTCAAAATATACCGAAACCTATTTTTTCTTCTAATGACCCTTCTCTGCACGCACAATTAAAGGACTTTGTTCTTTACCGATGAAAAAATATTGCCCCAGTGGGCGCCGCCATTGTTTGTGTATGCCTGACCCAATAACACAGTATTAGGGGCAGGTAAGCCAGACTAATAACTTTGTATGTTTCATATTGTCTATAGCCTCAAAACATGTTCAACGTCTCATCACTGCTTCTCACACGTTGGAAGTCATATGTGACTTTGTCAAACCTAAGAACTTTTCAAACGTTTTTCTACATTTTTATTCATATTCGCTGTTTTCAACTAAAACCACGTAACTGCAGCTTTAAAGAAGCTGCAGTTACGAGGTTTTCGTTGAAAAGAGACTTATAATTGCTTCTCGATAGCACGTGTTCCTGTGCATACTAATAGACATGTCCGATTTTTGCCGATTACGAGACGGACTACAGAGGACGGATTTTCGAAGGGGGTCTTCTCAAAATGCCTGACCATAAGGTGTCACTCCACTGTTTAATTGACTACTTAACTAACGAGTAAAATGGGTCAACTGTGGGTATTCACAACTCATCTCAAAAGTTCCTCGGACCACATGACTAAAATAAGGTTAAAGAACGTGTCTAAGTTTCTTATTCCATACCAAGAAAAGGGGGCCATGAGTATCAAAATGCTCGGAAAATATCCAAGCCAATGCTATTACCCACTCAATTCTTAATGTCAGACTAGTCTATACAAAGGTCGCAACCTGACGTTATCCCACTGGAATTGGGCTTATTTATTTACGCTAATAAAGTGCAGCAGTGGCGGGTCTGCCTTTGAGCGGGACTGTATGTAGGGCATTTTACGATTCTCTACACACAGAATCTCTGTGAGAAATGTAGGATATCAAATCTTAAACGGAACTCATTTTGGTACTACAACCTGAAAGAAATGCCGTTGTGAAGTGTCTACATAGGCCAACAAAAAAGATGCTGCTTCTTTTAACTAGCCTGTTTGATATTCGAACATGGCTGAGAGATAACACTCTTATAATGATTTGGGATCATTTCCACAAAATTCATTCGACATTCTAGGATAGCATCACAAGCTTTCTTCTTTATGTTTTAGATGGTTATGACCTTTATGCAACTGGTATTTTGCAGTTAAGTCGTGTACTCTCAAACGCATACAACTGCTTTGCAGAACAAGGATTTGTTATGTCGTCTTACCTGCTGTACGGTGGTAGCTGACTCGAAAATACGGATAATAATACATACGTATCTAAAAAAAATATAGACCAAAGTAATTCGCAAGAGAATTCCGCATATGTAAAGACCATGCTTCGAGAATGTTTCCTAAGACGCTCAACTAACAAACGCTGTCGGCAAAGATACAGTTCTTAATCATGGGTTATTTTTTGACGCATTATACCGTAATGCATACACGGCGTGCATGTATATACAGAAACACACGATAAAATACCACTAGCCTTTCTTAAGTTTAGTAGGCCAAGTATAAAGTGTGCACGTGGGACTCGTGCAAATTACGTAGGAGATATCCTATGTAGCATCGTGATCATAATAAGTCATGCAAAAATGTTTCATGTGCTATAGAAATTGCATACTGTTTTTTCAGCTCGCTCTAACAGACGAGAGGTAGTTGTCAAAATTTCTTTGCGTCTGGAATCTTTTGCCAAGATCATAGCCTCTAGACTAAACATTTGCTGGCATTTTAAAACATCATACACTTATAGATCACTGTGTTTACAAGTGTCAATGTCAAGAACCGTACGTTTAAGTCACATATATTTTCGGATTGTTGATATTTTTTCTCGCTTTCGTTTCTTACACACCGTTTCTATTTTAAAAGAATTTCAATTCAGAAAGAGTGTTTAATGTACGAGATCTTAAATCGTCGATGTTAATGCAAAACTCTTTTAAGGTAAAGAGAAAAATAATAACTTTTCCGAATCTGAATGGTTTTACTTGAATTCGGACATATTGTTCACATACAATTGATTTGTCATTAATACTACTAAGTAAAAATATCCCCAAACATGCAAGAATTTTAATAATTGGATATAGAAGGGGTTTACTTTGAAAATTGCAAAATAATGACTTACGAGGTTTTTCATTTACGCCGACGATATGTCAGAGTATGCGTTATAATTTATTGGAATTGACATCGCATAATTGTTATAGCGAGACAGGAATGTTTTGCTTTCTTCTTTAGAAAGAAATCCAAGTCCGAGGTTATTCCCTATTGTAAATATTTTAACTCTTAAAACTTTCTCTAAACGACACAATTTTAAAATGTTGTTTCAAACCTAGCACGGATGATAACATAGACTTTGATTAAAATGAAATTTATTTGTATTGCACTGAAAATGATATGGGAAAAAGAAAAAAAATGTCGGGTGTTAGAATTTCCTTGTTTCGCATCAATGCTTCTAGACCTGTTTCATTAGAGTTACAAAAGCCAAAACCCTGTTTTGAATTTGTGAAAACGAGTTAAATAGACTTGTTACACCCTGACTGTAATGTGACTTTTCTTTTTAAATTATATGTGCATGGACTGAATCGATCGATGTACGTCTGAACAGACCTCTCTCATTTACTGATGCCACGAAATTTGAAATTGTTTGAGACGACCCCCAGCGAATCGTAATCGGGTGTCCGCTCTCAACATCCGCAAAAATCGGACGTGTCTATTAGTTCGCCGTCCAATATAAAATATACTGACTGACTTCTAAGCGGGCGTTTGTCAACGAGAATGGGCGAGACGCTTAACTGTAAACCAATCGACGATTTTTCACTTTCATTAACGTAGCCAATCTACAGGGATTGCTGCTGAGCATCAGCGTCCTGATCAACCGTTTAAAACGAGCTTAAGTCAAGATACTAACATACGTCAACGTCAATTACGTAATTGGTTTACAACAACGTTTTCAACTGCAATTGTAACACAAAAATGTTGCTACTGACAAACTCTTGCCATAGCAGGTAATTAAAGAATAAGATATTGTGGTTTTCACTACTGGCGATTATGTCCGTGACAGATACTTACAGAAAGTCATCATCAGATCAGGGTGCGTTGGGCCTAAACATTATGAAAAATGGACGACAAAACTTTTGAATATTCTCCAGCAATATACGGTAGATAATTAAAACCCAGAAGAATAGGGATTTTGTTTCAACTCAAGGGTCAACGAGGTCACGATTTTGGAACGTTTTCGTACTCAGAGCGGAATCACTTGTTATTAAATAGAGAAAACTGTCAAATTCCCCACACCACCTCTCTTTAGATGGCTATATCTCAATCATTTAATCGAAATTTTGTCTGATATTTTCAGGAAATGTTGGGAAGTTGTCAAACTGTTGTTGAATATATAAAACTACAAAGTTGAATATGTATCTTGCATATTATTGCTAGATGAACTTTAATGATGCGTTTTTAAAGTCAGTCAGTATACATCATGTCAAATATCGTATAAAATTTAGCCGTTTATTATACCTCACTATAAATGACCTGACAGAGCAGCCTATACTTATCGAATGGAATGCTCTGCCAGGCCAATTCTCGTCCGCTATATCATAAGTTAAATGAGAATCGTTACATCTGTTTTGCTTAACCAAAACAACTTAACGATTGTCGTTTAACTTTGAACGTATAATACTCGATAGAAGTGTGTATTTTTGCATGAGACCTTAATTGGAAGGTTTTAACAAATACGTAGGATTCTCACCAGCATGTGTTCTTTTGTGTAGCTTAAAATTTGAAGGATGGGCAAATTCCTTTCCACAAATGTCACATTTATATGGCTTCTCACCGGTATGTATTCTTGTGTGTCTTTTTAAAGTAGTACTATCTGTAAAACATTTTCCACAAATGTCACATTTATATAGTTTTTCTCCAGTATGTATTCTTCTATGGTTTTTCAAACTAGATGTCTGTGTAAAACATTTTCCACAAATGTCACATTTGTATGGTTTCTCACCAGTATGTATTCGTGTGTGAATCCTTAAGTCACCAGAGGAAGCAAAGGATTTTCCACAAATGCCACATTTATATGGTTTCTCACCAGTATGTATTCTTGTGTGTTTATTTAAGTCACCAGAAGAAACAAAACATTTTCCACAAATGTCACATGTGTGTGGCTTCTCACCAGTATGTATTTTTGTGTGTTTCGCTAAGTAACTTGGAGATGCAAAACACTTTCCACATATGTTACATTTATACAGTTTCTCACCATTATGTATTTTTGTGTGTTTAAAATGGAAATATCTTTAAAAGAATTTCCACAAATGTCACATTTATATGGCTTTTCATTAGTACTAGTGTGTATCTTTGTGTGAGTATTTAAGTTTGAAGACTGTGCAAAGAATTTTCCACAAATATCACATTTATATGTTTTCTCACCAGTATGTGATCTTTTGTGTTGTGATAAGTTAGAACTCTTTGTAAAAACTTTTCCACAAATGTCACATTTACATGGCTTTTCACCGGTATGTATTCGTGTGTGTGTGACCAATTTGTGAGACTCTGTAAAGCATTTTCCACAAATGTCGCATTTGTATTTTTTCTCACCAGTATGTATTTTTGTGTGTGTCGTCAGGTTGGAAGACTGTGCAAAACACTTTCCCACAAATGTCACATTTATAAGGCTTCTCGCCAGTATGTATTTTTGTGTGCGCCGTTAAGTGGGCAAACTGCGTAAATCCCTTTCCACAAATGTCACATTTATATGGTTTATCACCAGTACGTATTCTTGTGTGTATTTGTAATGTCGACAATCGTTTAAAAGCAATTCCACAAATCTCACAATTATATGGTTTCTCGTCCGAATGTATCATGGCATGTTGTTTAAAATGAGACAAACCTTTGATGTCTTTTCCACAAATGTCACAATTATACAGCTTCTGTCTCGTGTTTTCCTTCTTTTCCAAATCATAGACAGAAAGTATTTCACTTACAGAAGCTTTGTAACTCGCCCTTGTTTCGTCCAAATTTGAATTCAAATCCCGATCATCTAGGTCGGCCATTTTCTTTTCAGAATCAGCAGCCATTGTAGTCGTCTTTCCAATATTTAGGATATCTGGTGATAGAAAGAAATATCATGTAACAACAAAGGGTAAAAACCCATAAAATTGCGATTGCCCTTTCTACAAAGCAATGTGTTGATAATATACATATATATATTTTTTATAATATGTGGTCTAAATTCAAAATTATTACGAATATTACGTTAAAATATCTTAATCTAAAATCGTTGAAAAAGTCAAGACAAAGTAAGTGTTTTTTAAAACAAATGCAATTCAAAGGTATCCTAATTAACCCATTACATACGATAAACTGACTCTTTTCTAGCGTCCAACAATGTAAATGCTTTGGAAAACATGGTGCAAAATGAAGAAATTGCTAGCGACAAGCAATTTCTTCATTTTCCACAGTGCTCTCTACAAAGAAAGGTGATTTTTTTTCAAACTTTATTCGCTTGATCTTGTCGTCTGCAACATCTTTCAATTTGCATTTGTCTAAAATTTTGTCGTCTGGGTTTTCACAATTCTAAAATATTTAAAAAAAACCACACACACACACACAGAAAAAAACCACTGCTGTTCTTAAAAAACAAATACATGTAAATTACATTGAATGTTAAATACAGTGTCTTCGTAAGATTGTGTGATGTCGAGTCTTAAATCTGGTTTGATTGTGGAAGACAAAACTAGCTGAATTTATAATGCACAAATAGTGACAACATCGTCTTAATCTCAACCAATCAAATTGTGTGTTACTTTAATTTTAATTAGCTAATTACATCCTGCAGCAAGTGAGATAAGAGTAAATATGTTCGTGTCAAAATTAAAAAGAATCATCGTTTAACCCTTTTCCAAACAAGACCTGGTTTTGAAGTCTCTAATAGAAAATGCTTGGGAAAACATTGAGGCGAAAGAAGAAAGTACTTGTGACCAGCACTTTCTCCTTTTGCCTAAATATTTTCTGTGCCATACTTTGCACAAATTCTATCTTTGATAACATCCATTTTGTCATTTGTCGCAGTTTTTTAAGAGGATCATCCTAAAATTTTGCTGTTTGACAAAGGGTTAAATACCAATGATACATTTTAATCCAATCAACCGCAGGATGTATTGAATTAACACAATTAAGTATTAGAGATATAATTTTGTAAAGTTTAATCAATTCTCAAGTAAGACCTGGCTGTAACGTCCCAAACTGAAATGGCTTGGGAAACATTGAAGTGAAAGAAGAAAATGCTGCAAATCACCATTTTCTCCATTTGTCACATTGTATTCTGTGCTATATTATTGGCAGAATTTGCCTTTATTAACAACCCCCGTTTTGTCGTCCGTGACAGCTTTCAAATCAAAACACCACTTTGCAGGCAGTTCGTTTCTTTCTTTCCAAAACTACGTAACTCAAAATGTAAATACGATGTTTCTGGTGAAACGTATATACAAATAGGCCTAAAATACTCGTATAAAAAAGATTAGTTTAATTGAGAAATTGCTGCTATTTGGCATGTGACTTTTTTTTTTTTTTTTTTTTTTTTTTGGAGTTTTGTTTTCAAAACTCTATCTTTGCCCTCTTATAAAAGATGTATTCCCTTTAACTCTTTCCCGAACATCAAAATTGTATGGTATTTCAATTTGAAAGGTTCTGAAATCGACAAAATTGAGGTAAAAAAGAATAGCATTTGTGTTTAATATAGCACAGAAAATATTTAGGCAAAAGGAGAAAATGCTGGTCACCAGCATTTTCTTCTTTTGCCTCAATGTTTCCCTTGCCTATTCTAACAGGGACGTCAAAACTTGTTCTTGTTTGGGAAAGGGTTAAGTCATATACATGTACAGCAGCTTTGAAATTGGACAACCCTAAAATTTGCTGTTTGGAAAAGTGTTAAGGGATAAGTCTTGGTACAAAAGACACCCCCATGTGGGAAAGGAAGGAAATTCTGATATACATCATCATTTCCTCTCATTTTTTTAAAATGTACAGAGATAATTCTGAAATAATTGTAGGCCTATTATGATATGATAATGACATAACTGAATTATGATAATCATAAATAATGATAATTGCTAGAAATAACGATTGTAAAGATGGACTTTTGTTATCACGGTTTTATCACTTTGTTGACATGATAATATCAAACGTGAGACGATAAAAGTTTCTCCTATCTGCCACACAAATCTAACCTTATAATTAACGTCATGCAACGTGCTCTTTGATTTGATTTGACTCTTCTATCGGTGTACTTGCTTCTCTTTGCTGATGACATTGTTCTATTCACGACGAATCCTGAAACACTTCAAGTCCAAATAGATAACATATGTAGGTACTCGTCGGAATGGGGTTTGAAAATAAACATAGCTAAAACAAAACTTTGCATTTTTCGTTCAGGAAATGAAATTATAGATTCTAATATTAATATGAACGGGAATATAATTGAACAAGTTGACAACTTCACTTATCTCGGGATTAATTTTCATTACAATGGTAAAATGAATAATGCAGTAAATGCGCTGCACGATCAAGCCCTTAGAGCATACCATAATTTATTAACACTATTTGATAGAACAAACCTTGATTTAAAATGCAAGTTATCCCTATTTGATTCTATGATAGTTCCCATACTCTTATATGGTTCTGAAGTTTGGGGAATCTACAATTTAAAAACCATCGAAAAGCTGCATTTGCGATTCTGTAGGAAAATACTTGGTGTGAAACAGCAGACACCAAATTATGCAATTTATGGCGAATTGGGGCGATTTCCTCTGTATGTTCTTGCAAAAGAAAGGGCAATTTGCTTTTATATCAAGATACTTAAAAACCCAAACTCGCTGATCTTTAACTCCTTCCGTGAACACTTGTTGAATAATGTTAGACATGGTTGGGCATACAAAATGAAGAAAACAATTGATCACCTAGGCTTCAATTATTTAAACAATTTTTTAAACAATGTCAACTTCGTTATTTCTGCTACTGACATACCCCCTGTAAGCATCTTAAAAAATCGAATTAGAGACCAATTTATTCAGGACTGGTTTGCCTATATCAATCAGACTCCTAAACTTGAATATTTTTGTAAATTCAAAACTGACTTCGCTTTTGAAAACTATTTGCAGACAATCCACAATGATAATTTAAGAATAAACCTAACACGCTTTAGACTCAGTTCTCATTCTTTAGAAATCGAATCAGGCAGACGTTTTGGATTAGAAAGAAAAGATCGTTTATGTAAAATTTGTAATTTGAAAGTTGTAGAATCCGAATATCATTTCCTTTTATGCTGTCCTAGATATGACGAAATACGAAAGAAATTTATTGGAACTATTAATTGGCCCTCTCTCCAAAAATTTTACAATATAATGACTTCTAAAAACAAAAATACTCAATTCAAATTAGCTAAATTCATCAACAATGCACTTCTTATTAGAGAAAGTATCACGAAACAGCTCTCTTAGCTCAAGTAATCTTTACTTATCCTATACATGTTCTTTTTTCCGATCCTTTCTATCTTCTCAGATTTTGATTTCCTTCGTCTTAATTGTTTTGTTTTCCCATGTTCTTTTGTTTGTATGTTTATATGTTGTATACATATATGTCTTTGCCATACCTTTTTTCTATTGTAAATGGCCAAAGGCAAAATTTATTGCCGATTGCTAATAAATGTATGTATGTATGTATTTTGATTGGTCAATATTTAAGTCCATGATGTTTATAAGCTCGGACTTTCGCCATCAATAGCATACATGTTTAAGTTTCAAAATCGAATTATGTTTTGTTTCATCTAATGTGTTTGTATTGCAGAATTCTGATGCGAATAGAAACAATCTCTTTTTTTATTACATCGTTTGTCTGCAAAGTAAGTGTATCATTTTCTCAGCTAAAACGAGTTAAGTTGCACAATTACGAACGAAAATGTCCCACTATAGTTTCGGTCTTAGATTTTTCTCATTGTCATATTTCGGTTTTATTATCAATTAACTACTTGAATATAATAAAGATTTTAAAACATGACCCGAGTGTTTCTATTTTTGCGACATTTAATGAAAAAAGTATTTTATGGAACGTAAAAAGACAACGTAATTCACAGACACGTAATTCACAATTTTGAACATATAATAAAATTCCACAGGTAATAATTCTGAAGAGAATTTTTCTTCTTGGTTTATGTAATCTACACATGTGTAGGTACATGCCCAACCATGTATTTAACTTAAGCGTTGATTGTGTGAAATTTTAAAGAGCATTAACGTAATTCACATTTACTGCTCCTTGAGCGGGGTAGCTTCCTTCAATGCAAAGTGTGACTTACTACAATCTACTGCTACCTTCAAGAGTAATACAATGTATTTGCACATGCTGTTGACTATTTATAAATGATATTTAATATCATGTATCCAAAACATGGTTTCGTTTTAGGATGTGTGTAAAACTAAATAACGTAATTCACACCAGACCATGGGACATATGCATAATTATTCGTAGAAAAATGCATTTATCTTAAAATTCTTTATTTCACCACTAAAAACAATTTGGAAAAGCTACTGGTTGGGATACTACGTATACTGTATATGTATTATATATGTACTCTCCGTACAAAAGTGATGAACTGGACCACCCCCAAGGTGGGACAGCTGTTTTTTACCCATTTTCCGAATTATCGAGACATTACTCTCACATATTTCATCAGATATATGGGGTTTCGTTATTATTTCTATTTGACCACCCCTATGACATTATGTTAAAGACGATTTATCAATATAATTGTACATACAAACATAGCTTCTTAGGTCCATGGGACAGGTATTTCTCGTATTTGATACACTTAACTCGTTTTAGCTGTTCTAAGTTTTGTAGTTATTTTTGTGTGTGTTTGTTCTTTTTGTCAGTTATTTGTAATTTCTATTTTCTTGAGCGTCCATTTTCGTAAATTGTAAACATTGACAGAGCTCCAGATAAAAGGGTTGAAGACTTTCTAACTGTTTTATTTCGAATCCAAACCCTATGTTATGGGTATACTCAGTTGAATCGCCTCAGCAAGAGATGCAATGAGTGTATGCGCTGCATATTGGAGATATCGATATCGTTTTAAAATAGTTTTCTGAGTGCATTCATTTGAAAGTCAGAAGTTACGACACCGAACAAACAAATTTTAAGTGATTATAGAAAACTGTGATTTCTATTGCACATCTAAATTTGATAGAGAAATATTACTTGTCACATAAGCTTGACACTGGTGGTGTCCGTAGTCGAGGGGTAGAGCGTTGGCCTTGAGACTAAGAGGTTCCGAGTTCGATTCCCGGTAGCGGGGGTTGTTCAAGGCTTCCCATTGGCCCACACATTCGGCGCGAGTACTGGTGGATTTCCAGGAAGCTCAATCGAGAGGGATTAAAATAAGTTGAAGAAACTTGCTTCCCAACCGATGTAAAATAAATGCGTTCAGAAGAACGCCTGAAGAAAGAAAGAGGAATAAGCAATTCATTTTCAAAAATGGGTTCCGTTTTTTTACGGAACACCCTTTTTAGCCTCTACCTAATGCCTGTTTTTCAGAAATGGACAACCAGAATGATTATCCCGGCTCGCCACGTTCAGCGTATAAATATAATGATGATGGAATCATTTCTGCACATACAATAAACGAAGGAATTGGTGAACACAAATATGAATTGAAAAATGCAGACAATACTATAAGAAGTGATATGGTGAGAAATGAGGGAAAGAAATCAGACAATATTGATAGACAATGTACAGAAAAGACACTCTCTAAATGTGAAGTTTGTGGAAAAGAATTCAGACATCGATATCAGTTGAGAAATCATGCAGGAACACATACTGGTGAGAAACCTTATAAATGTGACATTTGTGGAAAATGTTTTTCAGCAAGCACTAACTTAGCTTCTCACAAGCGAGTGCATTCCGATAAGAAGCCTTACAAATGTGACACGTGTGGAAAATGTTTTAAACGGTCTGACAATTTAACTAAACACGTAAGAACACACACTGATGACAAGCCTTATAAATGTGACATTTGTGGAAAGGCATTTACTACTTCATCCTACCTACCCATACACAAAAGAATACATACGGGTGAAAAACCTTATAAGTGTGACATTTGTGGAAAATGTTTTCTACGGCCTGACTTGTTAGCTAAACACACAATAACACATACTGGTGAGAGGCCTTACAGGTGTGACATTTGTGGAAAAGGTTTTACAAGGAATGCCAACTTAGTGACACACACAAGAACACACACTGGTGAGAAGCCATATAGATGTAACATTTGTGGAAAGCGATTTCTTGGATCAGCCGGCTTAGCATCACACAAAAGAGTACATACTAGTGAGAAGTCATATAAATGTGACATTTGTGGAAGATGTTTTAGTCATTCATCTACCTTAGCGATACACATAAGATTACATACTGGTGAGAAGCCTTATAAGTGTGACGTTTGTGGAAAGTGTTTTACCCATTCATTAAGCTTAGCGAAACACACACAAGTACATACTGGTGAGAGGCCCTATAAATGTGACATTTGTGGGAAAGATTTTTCTCAGTCATCGAATTTAGCATCACACAAAAAATCACATACTGGCGAAAATCTATATAAGTGTGACATTTATGGAAAGTGTTTTACGGGGTCTGACATGTTAGCGACACACACAAGAATACATACTGGTGAGAAGCCTTATAAATGTGACATTTGTGGAAAAAAATTTACACAGTCTTCTGGCTTAACACAACACAAAAGAATACATACTGGTGAAAAACCATATGAATGTGACATTGGTGGAAAATGTTTTACTCAGTTATCTAACTTAATTACACACACACGATTACATTCGGGTGAAAAGCCATATAAATGTGACATTTGTGGAAAGGGTTTTAGACAGTTTGTCAGCTTAGACACACACAAAAAAATACATACTGGTGAGAAAAAATGAAAGTGGCATTTGTGGAAAATGTTTCAGGACTACTTCTGCCTTTACGTGTCACATAAGGTTAGACGTTGGTTAGAAACGCTTATCTTGAAGGTAAACGTAGAGCATTTGTTTTTAATTACTGAAATTCAGGAAATTAACTTTACGGTATTGTAGAATGATAGTTTGAATAATAGTTAAAGGTAAAATATCCTTAATGTGGCCATTTTGGAATTCATAAAACATCGGATTTTTTGAAGCGGCGTTGTTACGTATCCGAACCTATTCGGGCGTGATCGTAAACATTCGGCGGTGGAAAGTTCCATCACCGAAAGTTTTCGACGTCGCCCGAGTCTCATTAGCGGTCACAGCCTTAAAGGTGCGGTGTTTATTTTTTTATTGATAGGATTTTGCATATTTTGCGCTTTAAACCAAATATTTGTTTGAGTAAAAAACGAATCTTTTGTCTCTGAGAGGTTTGGTTACATCGAAATCAAAAATGTTGCAATAAAGATTGTATACGAGCCAGGATCTAAAAAACCGTCCCTTAAGGCTTTTGAGCACAACATAGATCCAGATCAGCCTGTGCATACCCACAGTCTGTTCAGGACCCATGATCTTCTCTAATTGCTTCGTCGTGACCTGTAGTAACTTAAAGAGAGCAGCATGGATGCATAAGGGATTGCATTTGATGACAGGCTGATCTTGAAACTTAAATTCTAAAATGCTATAAGGGACATTTTTCCAAATCCCGGCTCATACGTATTCGAAGGTTTGTAGCTTATGGGTAAGAAAACATTGGGAGAAATGAAGAAAATGGTGGTAATTAGCGAGTCTTCCCCTTTGACTCATAATGCTTGTCAAATTCTATGTTCTGAGGCGCCAAAAGCAGGACGCGATAATTCTGCTGGGAACCTTTTCAACCTATCCCAAGACTTTTTTGACTTTCCAAAAGGTAGATGCTTTGGATTCCTTTTGACAAGCAATTTATGCATTTCCAACAATATCTACTACCCGACAATACCAAATCTTTGTAATTATATATTCGCTTGAAATTGTCGTCTGCAACAGCTTTGAATTAGGATCAGTCTAGAATTCAGCTGTTTAGTAATTTGTTTTAAAAGATGGCTAAGATAGCAAAATACGTATCAAAGTGAGAACTGAGAGAAATTCGATGCTTTTCAACGGAAACCTCGAAACTGCAGCTTTTTAATGTGCATTTACGAGATTTTCGTTGAAAATCGACTAATAAAATTTAACAAAAAATTCATTGAAAAAATACTTGACTTGTTTTAATGGTCTTAAAGAGAATTCAATCCAGAGAGATACATGTATGAATAGGGAATTATACTGAACCTCAGAAATAACGCACCACTTACATTTTTCACTATAACTTCTTTATTATGTTACTTTTTTAAATTGTAAAACCACAACCCGAACTGCTATCAGTCTATTCGTTTCTGGTCAAAAAAACGTTTCGCTACCTTAAAGCAATCAAGCGTGACTAACGCGAAAACGTGACTACCCTCTAAAGTAAATGTCACAAAATCAGTATTGCGTGAGACCACTTTGCAGAGCAATTCAGTCTATGCTTCGTCGACGCATAGAACTGGTCACATTTTGGATTCTGTCATTTGGAATGACTCCCTACTATCTTTGTATCACTTTGTTCTTTAACCTGTGTACATGTTTAAGCTGCAGTTGAGACATTTGGCGCACCCCTTCCCGGGCAGTCCAGCAGTGTACCAGTTTGTTGGAAACGTTCTCTAAGCCGGCCAATAGTCTTGTGATGAATTCCCATTGTGTGTACAATATCACGTGACGTCATCACTGCATGCAACATCCCAATAGCACGATTACGTTCGTCAGTGGAAAGTCTTGGCATTGTTAAAAGCATAAACAATTCCGACCGATGAAATGTTTGGGTGTTTTCTTTCTTTCACCGACTACATGTACCACATAAACCGATAAGCTGGATTGTGCACGAGGTCAATACTGCGGCACTTGCAGAAAACATGTTTACCAAGTTTGGACGGCTAGCGTCACGGATGAATGGGGTTTGTGCTTAAGAGTGTGTTGTGTGCATACCTAGTATCCGGCGGATACCGAATGATACTGCGTCAACAAAATGTATGATTTTGTTGAAAAAAATATAACACAAGAAAAAGTGGTGCGTTATTTCTGAGGTTCAGTATATTTTATCAAGTGAACCTTAACATAATTTCGAACAAACAATATATTTTTTCGCTAGTGTTACGCTAAAACCCCACATAGTTGTATCTATAGGCGAAAATTTTATCAAATCAACCGTTATGCAATTCCTGACAAGCAATAGTTTTTTGTCGGTGTACTTCTAAAACCTCATAACTACGGTTTGATATATACTGTAGTTACGAGATTCATAGCACCACCGACAGTTTATCAATATATGCATGTAAACCCTGCCTATATTTCGCGCAAAATTTATTACAGGTATTAAAGGACCTCACTACATTTCAATGGTCAAACTTTTGTTTCAAACAGATTTCTTATAATTTCGGACAAACAATAAAACAGACATTTGCTATAAAATGTCGTAACTACGGCTTGAGTCAAGCTGTAGTTACGAAATTTTATAAGAACACCGACGGTATTTCAAAACATAACGGTAAAACCCAGTCTATTTTTTTAGCACAAAATTCATAGCTATTCCACTCATCCTTTGTCAAGAAATGATTGTCAACTGTATTCTTACATTGACATCAACCCTTTCATAAATGACAAGCTTACAGACTGCTTCAAATGAAATAGTATATAATTTACACTCGTTATGTCGACATCGAATAAATCGATTTTCTGATGAAGTTGATCCCTTCATCTTCAATTGCCTTCAAATAAATTAAGCAAAATCTATTGTTTACATGTATGTATCCATTGAAAAATAGTAATCTCGAGCAATTTCTCTCTATCCTTTTCCAACTATATTACATCTATAAACTTACTGCACGACCAATAACAAGATAGATATTGTTCCACTGCCAAATGTTTTCGACGTCGCCCGAATAATTCCGACATCGCGCGTTTCTCATTAGGGGTGGACTACCTTAAAGTGTACAAGTATATCGTTCCTGACATGATATAGAACATAGTCATGCTATGACAAAGTAAAAAAGATAGAAATAAAGAAATAGTAATTATCAGATTTTCTCCTTTTCCCTAATTGACCCTTTTCTCATATCCTGACTCGTATGGATTTTTACCTGACCAAAGGGATTTGTAATAATTTTATCATTTGAGAAAATGTCTTACTGCTCGCCAACTTAGGTAAACGATTTTCAAACCATTGGTGGGTGACATTTTTTTCAGAAAGATTATTGATTCGAATAAATGAAATATTCTATTTTGAAAAGCCAGTATCCCATCTTATTTGTAGCTCTTACATGCTTGCATGCTGCTTAACGATCTGGAACCATAATAAACACTTTTGAAAATACAAAAAGTATTGTTATATATTATTTCTATGATATAAGACGGAGGTAAAATGAAACTTAAAATAATTTTTACCGATATCTTGGAATTTTATATATTTTTTTAGTTATTGACCCCCTTTTACAAAAAAAGGCGGGAAAAGGGGAGGCACCAACTCCGTAAATCTCATATTTTTTCCCAGAAGATGATAATATCGGACATTTTTCAGCTTGTATGCTACAACAGATATGTATGTAACATAAATAAGCTAAATACAAAACTATGAGAAACAAAATTGTGAAAAAAAAAAACACTTGATTATACATAAGGTTTATGATTTTGCGACTGAATTTTTTCCATGTTTAAGAAAAATGAACATTTTTCTTTGATCTGTAATTTTTGTAATATTGACTGGCAGGGTATGAGACCTACACCAAAATTATCTCTAATTTATACTTGTGCAAATAAAACAAGAATGGGAAAACGTTACCGTTAAATTTTGTTTTTTTATGAATTCAAACTTAGTAGGGGCGCATAAAACAAGGACAAAATTATCCAAAATATGTCATTCGATTCCATCAAATATTCACTGTAAGGTCCAATGTAACAACACATTATTTTTTATAGTAACTTTTATCAAATATTCATAACCAGATTTCCCTGTAGTTACTACATAAACTATTGTTAACAAAACAAGGGCATTATATACATCGGTGGGGAATCACGTGACACTAAATTTCAGAAAATCGTCAATAATTTTGTAAATACTTGACCAATTTGAAATCGGTTTGAAACAGAAAAAAGTGTAAAACGCCCGATATCATATGGATGGTAACTCTTTTACAAATCAAGTGATAAAAACGTTATTGACGACCAGATTAAGTTTTGGTTGGTCGTCAATAACTTTCATATCAGCTGATTTTTCAAAGATTATCCTTGGCATTCAACAAAGTCATGGAGTGTTCCCGCTGTGTCTGCTTAAATTCTTCTTTTTAAATCGGTCATCTTTTGACAGAATTGTAGGAAAATATCGAAAATATTATGTCAGGTGATTCCCCGCCGTGATATAAGATTCGTGGGGTGGAAGAGGGTTGAAATTGGTGTCATGTACTACTGTATAAGAACGCCTTTTTTTAATCAAAGGGGGTGTTCCATTTGTGCCCACGCACCGATTTTCTTGCTACTTTACCCATAGAATACCTCTGACATATGAACTACAAAAATGTATTTCTTTTACCCAAAGATTGCATATAAGCCCATACGCGGCACCTTAAAATGTTCCCAATTTTCATTGGTACCCGTCTTACAATAACTCAATTTTGGCTATCTAGCTTTGGTATTCATCCACATTTTTTAATCAAAATAGAAAGAAGAGTCCTCGTAGAAACTTTTGATACCAATACTTTTGGTACCAACATGCGCAAATAATTTTTCAGAAATTTATTTTGTCAGAAATTGTCAAAAAAATAGTCCAGAAAATTTCGAAACCTAAATTTCAATCAAAAGTTTTGGTATGTTCCCGTCTTTGTCAACATATGAAATTAATAAGAAAGTTGGCCATATATGTCTCCAGTTCGTATGCAAAATTTAGTGAAAATTTGAAACCGGTAAAGTTGTCAAATAATGAAAATTGTAATCAATGGCACCATAAAGTGTTCCCAGTTTTCAATGGTACCCCTCTGGCAAAAGCCTAATGTTGCCTACCTAGTTTTGATATTAGTCCCCAATTTGAAATCAAAATAGCAAGAAGAGATATTGAAGAAAAGTTTGAGACCAAAATTGTTGATACCAACATGTTCAAGAAATTTCTCAGAAATATATTTAGTCAGAAATTATCAGAAAAAAAAGTCGAGAAATTTTCAAAACCTAAAGTTGAATCAATTATTTTTGTATGTTCCCGTCTTTGTCAACATATGAAAATGATATGAAAGTTGACCATACATGTTTCCAGTTCGTATGCAAAATTTGGTGAAAATTTGAAAACCGGTAAAGTTGTCAAATTATGAAAACTGTGATCAATGGCACATTAAAATGTTCCCAGTTTTCAATGGTATCCCTCCAGCAAAAGCCCAATGTTGCTCACATATTTTTGATATTAGTCCCTAATTTTAAATCAGAATAGCAAGAAGATTCCTTGTAGAACATTTAGATAACAATATTGTTGATACCAACATGCAAATATGATTTCTCAGAAAGTTTTAGTTAGGAATTGTCTGAAAAATATCTAAAAATATCTAAATATTTTCGAAACCTAAAATTCAATCAATGTTTTTGTATGTTCCCGTCTTTGTCAACCTATAAAATTGATATGAAAGTTTGCCTTATATGTCCCTTATTCGCATGCAAAATTTATTGAAAACCTGAATTCGGTAAAGTTGTCAAATAATGAAAATTGCGCACAACGGTATCTTAAAATGTTCCTGGTTTTCAATGGTACCCATATAGCAAACGCTCAATTTTGCATACCTCGTTTTGATATAAGTTCCCAATTTTAAATCCAAATAGAAAGAAAAGTCATTGTATAACATGTTGGTGCCGATATTGTTGATACCAACATGTCCTAATGATATCTCAAAAAAATATTTAGACAAAAATTGTGAGAAAAATAGCCAAGATTATTTCGAAACCTAAAATTCAATCAATTAGAAATAAACCCATTACCTTCATTTGACTTTGATACAGTCATTTTGTTGGCTTTGGTCTTCTGTTTGGAATTATTTATGAAACACATATTTCCAGTCATGCTTTCACTGCTTTACATGTCAAAACAAGTTTTTTTGTTATCATTTGGTTATCTTAAGTGAGCCAAAATTCAATTTTATATGGGTTCTAGTAACAGGACAGAATAGTTCACTTTAAAGCATTTGGCATAGCTTACTCCAATTATAATTTTATGATACATTTTGATCAATACATTAAGTAATACTTAAACATATTAATGCCTTTTTTAAATTTTTATCTTATATCATATGATATATTCTAAACATAAACTTTATTAACTTAAAGAACCCATTGAGACTGTATGTGTCCCTCTGGACAAAGGAAATAGATGCATTTGGCCAGTATCCTTTACTATTTGGGATACATGGCATGTGGACAATCTATAATAGAAATATCTAAAGGCTGATGACGTACAATTTCGCGTCCATTTTTTTATCACGTACACATAGCGTCCAAAAATATGCTGTAGGACATGCCATTTGATGCTGTGCTCCGGTCATGATATGCAAGACGAATTTTGTATGTGACCAAGCCTTACATTGAAGAGTTCATTTTCTATTTATCGTTAAGTCTCATGAAAACTGTTACAGTCCATGAAATAATTATTTGAATTCCCAGTGCTGCAAGTGATCGCTTGCTTTTTAAGCCTAGTAACCACAGTTTGATGATCTTTACGACGTCAATTAACTGTTATTTTTTTACTGTCGTTCTTTTCGATTACTTTTGACATATCCTTAAGACTGAAATAAATCACGATAGAGACGCATGCTACATTGTGGAACATACAAACGGGTAAAAATAAATTCAAGAAATTTCATGTGGATAGGTCAATCTGTAGGGGCAGTTTGTTTCTGTGAAGAAAAATTCAAATCATGTTTATTTAGTCATTGGATTCTTAATCAAGTCTTTATATACATGTACATTTACGTACCCTTATTGTTGGTTTCAAATAGCGCTCATAGGAAACTGGTCCTCATTAAAAAGTGAAAAGACCTGGTGCCAGTGTTAAAATATCTTTGACCCTTGATAATATGATGCATTAAAAAATCTGCAAACTCTCACAATTCCCAGATTCTTCTGATGCCAGAAATATCTACGGTCCCCTGTATGAAAAGTACCAAAAACCTACACTCATTGAAGGTAGTGTGGCATAACAAAATGGGGCATAGGCAAAAAGCTGATGCATGTTCTTCACAGATCTGAGATTGGCAAATAGGTAATAAATATGCCATCAAAGCTGCGGATAATTTACCATAGTAATAGAAATATTAGCAATTTTTCATTGAAGGGCACATTTAATGACCAATAAAAACTGTTTCTATGTTCTTATTATTATCTTTAGCAGTGTAGTAAAGAAATGTTGTATGTATATTAAAGTAGTCTATGTGCTGATAAGCCACAAAGGAAAGTTAAAAAAGGTGACATAATAGGTAAAATATGTAACATTATTGCATAACGTTTATTTTTCATCTCCACATTTCATAATGCATTCAACTGTTTTAGGCTGTTTTCCTCTCCATTATATTGTGGGTGGGTGGGGTAAGACAAAGTGCCATTAATTTACAAAAATCATAATTTTGTGTGAAAATGCTAAAATTCATGTAATACATAAGTTGTTGATGTCAAATCAAGACACATCAAAGCAAAATGGAATATTTGCGTAATGCATATAGAAGGTATAAAGTAAAATCTTAGATTTTACATTCTTAGAAATTTGGACGGCTTACACTAAAATTCAAAAATGACACTGTTACCGGTTTTATTTTTACCTAATATTTTACTATAAGCACAAGCATATCTGGGGTCAATTTTAATATAAATTTCATATGTTGACAAAAACTGAAACTGCGTGAAATTTAGAATCGAATTTGGTCAAAATGGTTAAAAGCTAAGAATTTTGTTGATGACGTCATACAAAAAGTAATAGTAAATTGTTTTTTGTAGAGTAATGTATACTATTTTGGTAAATACTTGAAAAGAAATTAATAAACATTATTTCCGGCGCAAATTTAGCTCCAATACAACAATCCAGAATGTATATGCCTTCTTTTAGTTATGATACCCCACATTTTTAAGCAAAAATCTTAAAATTCTTAGAAAAATATTTTCCGGAACAGATTTTTGGAAAATATTTCGGGATAAATGCCGTAATACAGAACACTAACTTTATGCCAAATTTCATTAAAATCCGAGCGTGGGCACAACCCTATGGGAATTTCTGATAGGGTGGAACACCCCCTTTAGCTAATCTTACACGAACATGCATCTTTGATTACTGGGTCTTTACATACCTATAGTCCTTTAATTAACGATGTTATAGCACATGTTTACAAAATTTACCTTTGCAAAAAAAAGCAATAGCAAAGTAATAACTGCTGTAAATTTGCATGTGATGGTTCGAATCTTGCAGGTCCCTTACACCTTCAAGATTTGAACCAAGACATGCAACGTTGAACTGAAAATTAACAAGGATTACCTTTTGTTTATTACTGTAAAATTTGTAAACATGTGTCATTATATTGTGACTGGACTATAATAAAAAAAATCAAGACAGAAGACGCAATATTTATACTATATCAAACTCTGGTCTTAAGCATTTATTCTATTATATAGATTATATATATCTTATATACTATTTTCCTAGATTTGAACGGAAGTTCAAATTTTTTGCGTAAGTGCGTTTTACAAAACATGTTCGCAGCTAAGATTAGAATTTCCTATGTTTTTTCCGTAACTTTACGATCAAAAATAAGTGACGTAAATCTGTTCGTCACCACTGTCGATGCCTAAATTTACCATTTAAACCCTTGATAACGCCAAAATTACTGAAAATATCAAAATATCTATGACAGGAAATGTTGAAATTGAACAAACCACGGAAAATTCATGTGAATAGCAATGGATTTGTGCTAACAATAGACTGGGGTTAAGGTTATGTTATGATAAACCGTCAGTGTTGTCATAAAATATCGTAACTACGGCCTGATTTAAGCCGTAGCTACGAGATTTCATAACAGCTCCAACGAATTACTATTGTATGTCCGAAATAACGTCACGATTAACTGGATAAAATCGTTCCCTATTTCGCTTTACTTTCACTTTCTTTTTTGTTGCTATTTATAGAATACAACATGAAAAAGTATTTTTCATGTATTTCCTTTTCTAATGGAATGAATGTACGTTTAATATACGTTTAATCGCCAGAGTGTTCAGAACGATAATATTTAAGCATTTTTCATGCTACTAACAACGAGAAATACGAGCATTATCTCTATCCATGCAGAAAAATACACTTTAAATAGCTTACACGGCCGATATATATTAATATTTACGTGAAAGTAAACCGAGGTGAGAACAAAATCGAATCTTTCCGAAGTGCGTTTCACGGAAATAACCGAGTGCCGTAAATACCCGATCATCGGCGATAATAACCGAAATCCATTATGGTTCCAGATCGTTAACCCATTACCAAACGGCAAAATTTTTGGTCGGTCCAAATTCAATATATGTTACAGATGACAATTTCAAGTTGATGAAATTTTGAAATACTTCCCTTTAGGGTTGAACGCATTGTGGAAAATAAAGAAATTGCTTTTCACAAGCAATTTATACACTTTCCACAAGGGTTTCCCAAGCCCTTTGTTATGAGGGAGTCAAAAGGCATCACTGTATAGTAATGGGTTAGTTATCATGATGTATGTTTTCCACGGGGCATTATATAATTCGCTGCTTTTCTGCAAAAACCTCGTATCTACGGCTTAAAACAAGCTGCAGATACGAGGTTTTCGTAGAAAAGCGACGATATAGAAGACATTACTTTTTCCTGCAGCTAATCGGTATTCGATATGGTCTAGACATATTATAGGTTTTACATACATCAAAGGGCAGATTTAAATTGAAACTTCCGTAATTGCGCTGTATTGACGTTTGAACAACAAAAACTGTTTTCTACCTTACTTGAAGCAATAAATCAACGCATGTTTCTAAGAAATTTAGATTAATTAAAATTTTAATCGAGAAATTTATAGATTTCCGATAGAAAATAAGGAAATGACCTGGGGCTTAGAAATGGTCCCCCTTCACAGCATTCAAAAACATCATGGATGCATACGCACAATCAATCTTTTCACAGAGGCTCTTTCATTTCGTCCCTTTACAGGACTTCGGAAGAATATGAAAAATAACGATAGGAATAATAGGAGGTTAGAAAAATAGTCCCCTTTTAATGAGATCAATACTTAAATTTGAGAACACTACTGATGCAAACAGCATAGTGTTTTCTTTCTCTAATGCACAATAAAAGAAACGAAACAGTTAAACAGTAATAAAAGACGTTATCCTTCGGTTGACCACGATTCGTGGACTCTAACCAAGCTGGCCCCATGCAGAGATGATATGTGATAGCAACGAACGATCACTCTGCAGGGTGAATGACACACTGTCTGATCAAGATCCATATTGTTCTCCAATTGCTTTTTCATAACTGGTACCCAGCAACTCTCTGGGAATGGCAAAGCATTTTGTGCTAAATATAGACTGGGTTGACCGTAATGTTTTGATAAAACCGTCGGTGTTTTTTTTTTTACAAAATCTCGTAACAACGGCTTGAATCAAGCCGTAGAACTTTACGAGATTTTATAACAACACCTAGGAAATACTATTGTTTGTCCGAAATTACGCCACGGTTTACTGAATAAAATTGTTCCCTACATAACTCTATTGCAACTACCAGGTTTATGACCAGACTACGCTCAGTTACAATCTGATCTGGATCTATGATGGTACATGTATTGTAGCATTTTAATCGGAAATCAAGAAAATAGTAATGTCGTTTGAACGTTTAAAATTTCAAGTAAAACTTATCCCATCCCAATTCTTAGAAAATGTTTAACCTTTTTTCCCTTGCCATACCTTGTTTTGAAGTAACAATCAACAGTATGTTGTGGAAAACATTAAGAGCAAATGATAAAATCTTGGCATTAAATGTTTACTCCAATTGTTCCCATGCCAAACTATTGTGCGTGCAAAATTGAGTCAGAGTTAATGTAAAACTTTGTCGCCTCGAAAAGTGTTTACTTTTACGGTCTAAAATGCGCATGTTAAAATTTTCAAAGCTTCAGACGTTAGTCTACGTTGCGTTTATTTCATAATGAGTCATGGTTTTTGACGCTAATGAAATTTAAACCTTTCCCAAAATGACAGTAAGTTATAGATTTATCTAAAATAAAACTTAGTGCAGCAGACAACAAATTACATGTTAACCCATTACCAAACAACAAAATTTTGGACTATTCCAATCTGAAAGGTGGTGCAGACGATAATTTCAAATTGATTAAATTTTAAAAAGTTGTCCCTTTTTGGTTAGAAAACATTGTGGACAATGAAGAAATTGCTTATCAGAAGCAATTTCTTCATTTTCCACTGTTTTCCATGTCATAACATAGTGAAACGTTAAAGAAATGAAGAAAATGCAGATAATCAACATTTTCTTCTTTTTCCGAAAGCTTTTTTAAATCCATATCCTGTGAAATCTGAACATTTGCCACTGTTTGAGGGGAAGCAATAATAAACAGCCGCGACATTAGCTAACCTGTAGTTTACGCTTAACAAATTACCAAACGCCAAAATTTTGGGGTACTCCAATTTGAAAAAAAAGTTGCAGACGTCATTTCAATGTCACGAAATTTCGAAATCGTTTAACATTTTGGGTAGAAAACATTGTAGGAAATAAAGAAATTGCTTGTCAAAAGCAATTTCTTCATTTTCCGTAACGTTTTCCAAAGCCACTATCTTGAGGGGAGTCAAAAAGAGTCATTGTGTGGTAATGGGTTAAATGACGTTTTGCAAACGATTTTTAGTCACTTAAAATGATTGTAATGCTGCTGGAGAAAAACAAAATGGGACAATGCCAATTATGTACATACTGTACATAATGATAATACTGAGGGGAGGGAAAATACTGCTGATTAATTTCCTCGTATTTTGTCTCAATGCAATTCAAATGTTCCATCTTTCAGGCGTGAAAACAAGGTATTGCTTGGTAAAAGAATGGCTAATTTTATTTTTTGTTTGCATTCCGAAAAAAGATGCATAATCTTAAACCTATTTGGGGCGAGCAGCTGGAGGCCCGTGGAGAATGCTATGGTAGAGGAAACGATGGATAGGTGCTATAGCCGCAACGATATGCCAGAGAAGATATTCGTTGATGCTATAAAGTACGCCTAGCAGGCGCTTTAAAAATTAAGAATTCAAAGGTTGATATTCACTGAAATGAAAAAAAAATATGACGTGGTCAAACTTAACAACAATAACGTTCGAGGTATGATTTAAACAACAAATCTTTTGAAAAGAAAGACGCTGATAGCATTTAAGCATTATTGTCGGTGCAAGATCGTATGGTACATGTTTACGTTTTGTTCAAATGTAAACAAAACTTTGCTCGATAAAATGCAGAAACTCTTTCTAAATAATGACGTAAACTTGTACCATGAAAATTAAGGTATATGGGTAGAGCGACCACTTATATAAAGAATTTATTCATGTTTTACACAACACTGTTTTTTTTTTTTTTTTTTTTTACATTTGGACAAAATGTAAACATGTGCCACAAGATCTTGCGCCAAGAAAAGAAAAGAATAATATTGGCATCAAATATAAATATATCGTCGTTGTAAATGCAAAACCTCGTATCTCGTTTATGGAAAATTTCAAAGGGGAGGGAAAAACGTGTAATAACTTTTCCAAAACTGAAATGCTTTACTTGAAATTTGAACATATTGTTTATAAATGATTTGCCATCAATATTGATTAGTAAAATATCTCAAGACCTGTAAGAATTGTCTATAACTGGGCACACAAGTTTGTACTTTGAAAATTGAAAGAATCGACATACGAGGTTTTGCATTTACACCGACGATATGGGAATATAACATCTCTGATTGTTTTATGCGAAGTTTGCAAAATCTAAAATTTTGAAACTTGTTGATCAAAATTTCAAATGCCCCTTTCTAAAATGAAGAGTCCAATAAATTGAGGAAGTCCGGGTTCGTCTGGGCATATAATCGCGAATTTTCACAACGTTTTCACACTTGCGATTCTACTGCATCTATAACGGTAACTAGAATTCCAGTTAACAAGGGGCGATGAATTTTAAAGATGAAATTTTCACTGAATTTCATCAAACCATATGTTGTGGTACTCATTTGAATCGTCTCGTCGAGACGATTCAAATGAGTACCCACAACATAGGGTTTGAAATTTAAATAAAAAACAGTTAGAATGTCTTCACTTCCTTTTATTTGTAGTTCAGAATTAACCTTCGCTGAATTCGAGACTCAAATCTCGTAAACCTACGACATAATCAACATGAAGTTCCTCGTTGGAGTGATGTTTCTTGGAGTGATGATATTTTGCGTTAAGGATGTTGTAGGCACGGAGCCTGAGGGTAAATATTTCTATTTATCTCAATGTTATCTAAATTTGGCTCTTTCGCTCAAATAAGAAATATTGTCCAGCAACATTAACCCGGGACAAATTAATTTTCGTGTGCAAAGTCTGTTAGTTGAGCGTCTTACAAAACATTACCGAAGTGGGGTTATTACATAATGCAGATGACCCGGGTTAATGTTGCTTGACTGTACAGTACATGTACTACAACGAGGAACAGGGGGCTAGGGAAAGTCCACTCCAAAGTTGGCCAAGAATGCCGATTTTTCCTTACAAATCTATTCCCTCCAATAGCACCCCCTAATATAAAATTGCTTCATACGGGCCGGTGAAATACTTACATGTACATGTATATCGTCGCTTTTAAACGACAACATCGTAACTGCAGCTTAAAACAAGCTGCAGTTACTAGGTTTTCGTTGAAAAGCAGCTATATGTAGCTGTGGTTAATGGTTAAGGAAAAGCATGACATGACTTTAATGAAAACGTAGATACGGCTATTTTATCATAATTCTAATGTAAAATCTTGAGTAAAAAGCAAAGAATCAATATTGAATAACTGCTACCGTGCACGCGTGTACGTAAATTAACGACGGACCATGCCCATCTATTACTGGACAATAATCTCTTCCATTTTTATGTCCAGTTAGGTACACTCTGTTAGGGCAATTATCCTTGTCTATATATATTCTTTCAATTTCTAAATGTGTTACGCTCGTGACGAAAGTATAGGGGAGAAAAACGTGCGAATCGTCACGAGCGTAAAAGGGAGTGTACACATAGGATTTTGAGGCAATCTACACAATATACATGTATACTGACCCATACAGCTAACTCCTCATGTTTTTTGTATAACTAAGTTATCCCTAAAGCAATCGCTTTTTTCATATTTTTCATATTTCGGTAGATGGCATATTCCCCATCAATTTTAGTCAAAAACGAATTTAATTTTACATGTCATTTACCTCGCCCAACGTGCACGTGCGTTTAACGATTTTGAAATGCAAGCACTTTCATCTTAACAAAAATTTGAATAATTCACAATGTCTTTTTTTAATGTTGATCGGGAGTAATAACAAAACATAATATCGACAAGTTTTACGACGGAAATTTCATTTTAACAACGTAACAAAGACAGGTCTAAAACGTTACGCGGTCGATACGCTAGAAGAGATCGAATTTAACACATGTAGAACACTTTGCCAATTAATATAATCATTGCCTACTTTCACAAAAAGCAGTATTGAAACAAACTACGAAGATATCATTTGCTTCACATTATAACGTCACAAAAAGAAAATTGAGGACTTAGCTGTGCGTAGGTACGTTCAGTGTAAGTCTTTTAGATTGTATTTCACCCTTTGAGAAGCTACTTCAATGTTAAGCAAAAAGAGAAAGAGGATTTAAGTTGACCACATATGGAACATTTTATTTTTATTTTGTACTCGTATAACAATTTTTTTTTGCATTTGGATTTTTTTCTTTGTGGAGTTTAACATCGTTTAGAGGATCATACTACCAAAACACATTTCAATCTAAATTGTTTTGTCTCTCTGGCAGTCAATCGATATTAGGGTAGTCTACCCCATAGTGAGATTCGGGCCACGTCGGAATTATTCGGGCGACGTCGAAATCATTCGGCGGTGGAACTTTCCACCGCCGAATGTTTACGACCACGCCCGAATAAGTTCGACTATGTAACGATGTCGCTCGAAAAAAATCCCATGTTTTATAAAACTCAGAATTGCCGCATCACTGTATTTTACCATTTTGACTCAATCGGTTTCGTTGTTCTTTTCTTTTAGTGTGTATACTAGAAAATGTTAACTGGTTCCGGGATAACTCTGACACAATAAAAAACATCGGAGACGCGTCTTATACTCGGCCCCAGTTTTGTACATCGGTGAGTAAGAAGAATATTTAACTCAACTCTTTTCCCAAACAAAATACCCTCTGTTTTTATACCCCCCACAACAAAGTTATGGGGGGGTATACTGGAATCGGGTTGTCCGTCCGTCCGTCCGTCTGTCCGTCCGTCCGTCCGTCTGTCCGTCCGTCCGTGGACATAATCTTGTGTCCTCTTCTCCTCCCACAGTTTTTGACCAATTTTCCTGAAATTTTATCAGGATGTTCCCTATCATATGAAGTTGTGCACCTGCTATTTTCATCTTGATCCAGTCATTAGTTTCAGAGTTATGCCACTTTGAAGTTTTTAAGGGGGTGGGGGGGGGTGGACATAATCTTGTGTCCTCTTCTCCTCCCACAGTTTTTGACCAATTTTTAGCTCCACTGGCCTTTCAGGCCAGCGGGCTATTGTCATTCTGAAATTTTATCAGGATGTTTCCTATTATATGAGGTTGTGCACCTGTAATTTTCATCTTGATCCAGTCATTAGTTTCAGAGTTATGCCACTTTGAAGTTTTTAATGTGGGGGGGGGGGGGGCATAATCTTGTGTCCTCTTCTCCTCCCACAGTTTTTGACCAATTTTTCTGAAATTTTATCAGGATGTTTCTTATCATATGAAATTGTGCACCTGCAATTTTCATCTTGATCCAGTCATTAGTTTCACAGATACCACTTTGAAGTTTTTAATGAGGGGGGGGGGGGGATCAAAATTTACAATTTCATTTTTGTGTTCTAACTTGAGAACCGTTTGACCTAGGATCATGAAACTTTACACAGTTGTTGCCCATGACCAATGGAGGTGTCCTATCGTTTTGGGGTTACCAAGGTCAAAGGTCAAGGTCACAGTTGGACTTTGTTTAAAATCTGTTTCCATGCTCTAAGTCAAGAACCTTTTGACCGATAGCACTTTTTCAGTGACAAGGCCCTAGTGGGGGGTATTCGTCCGCTTTGCGACAGTTCTAGTTACATTAGTTGCGGAAATGAGTATCAGTATATTACATGCTTAATAATTCAAAATAAATTTCATTACAATCCGAGCGTTCTGAATGGTTGAAAAAATACTTCCATGAAAGAAAATTGCCGGAACTTCTTTTCCGTTCAAACATTTTATTAGGCTGCATTATTAACCTGCTATTTGTGTCGAAAATTGATTATGAAGAATGGTGTTTTTTTTATTTTATCTAAATCACAGATTATTAAATTATAAGAAATGAAAACAATTTTATGTTGAGGACGTCAAAACCAGCCCTGCGTTCAATAAGACAAAACGTTAGCTAACGTTGGCCGTTTCATTCGGAATATTCGGTCAATTCTGTCAAATTTGTGTCAAAGAAGTTGCGACTGTTGCTAACGTTAGCTAACGTTTTGTCTACTGAACGCAGGGCAGGTCTTGTTTGGGAAAAAGTTAAAAATCATTATTGTTTCTCTTTTTTGCAGTGCAAAACCGAAATGGAGGTATTAAGTGATGTTCAAGCTGAATGTATTGATTATATCAGTTATCAGGGTCCTCCATAAAGTGAGGGTACTATATTGAGTCAGCACAGCCTACACAAGTATGTTGTATGTGTATTGGCGATGAGAAAATAAAAATAATATAAAAATATCACTCTGTGTTATAAATCTATCATTTTCTTTCATTCTATACTTAACCCATTACCTCGCAAAATTTTATACTCAATTGAATGAAGTTTTGCATTTTTTGGTCTTTCTGTAAAGAAAACAGCATTGTTGAAAGTGAAGAGACTGCTTGTCGCAAGCAATTTCTTCATTTTCCATTATGTTTGCCAAAGCGTTTACCTTTTTGGGAGTCAAAAAAGAGTCAATGTGCGGAAAAGGGTTACCCCTGCCCCAACAACAAATTTTTCGAGATCAATTGATTCTCAAAACAGCCACAAATCCGACCAATCGACTGCAAAAGGTGTATAACATATGGGACGATCAGTGTCACTCAAAACAGTAAAGTCTGCATCTTATGACATGGAAAATATGGAGATAAAATGAGAAATCACTGATTATAACAACTTCTTCTTTTCTCTCATTGTTTTACAACCAATTTCTGCTACAGACGGCAAAACCAGGTCTTGTTCGGGAAACAGTTAATTTGATTTTTCTTCTCATTTAAAGTTACATTTCACGTTTATTTCATTTTTCAACAGTATGTCTCGATGCAAAGGTTGTTTATTCTAATGCGAGGAAATGCTATCAGCTTTTTGAAGTTGTTATTTTTAAGCGAAAAATACGCCTTTAAAGTTGATACAGAAATGACAAATTCTATACAAATCTGAACTGTTGTCCACAACAATTTGTTTGATTTTAGCCCGAAAATATTATATTAATTTTCTCGTAAACAGTTCAATATTTTGGCTTGAAATTTACAGAATTTTCTTAAGAAAAGATGCTCCTTCAGATAGAATATAAAGAAATATGTAAAAATAATTCTGACGTGTCACTTTAACGACAAATACACGTTTATAAAATGAAAGAAACACATACATTCAGGAGTCCATATCTATCGTATATTTTAAGTCTCGTGAAAACTGTTGCAAAACAAATACTTTAGAGGCTTACCAAGTTTTTAATACCAATATGCACATAAAAATCCAGTGCTTGCATGCTGTCTAAGTTCACTAGCTGATAAGCTGCATTTGCTGACTCTCACGATGTCCATTTTCGGCTTTTTCTGTAGTTTTTTTTTTCCTTTAAAAATATAGTTTCCTTACTTTAGTCAACATTAAAAACATCAACGTGAAAAAGTTCATTGATGAAAATTCCATGACCTTTCCTTATGCAAGACAATAATTTGGGCAGTGTAGTAACTAGGGTCAAAATTGCACTCGATCGCTTTACATGTAGCATTTTTCCAGTATCTGTTTGCGAAAATGTCTCACCTTGCCTTATTTATTTTCTCGATTTCCGTGCTATTTCATACTTGTCCAATTTTTGTCAGGATCCATTTTGTCTTTATAACAGTTTAACTTAAAAAAACAAACTTTTGCCATCTTTAGGGCGTTTAACATATCTGACTCGTGATCTAAAAAAATACACCTTGTTGGATTTAAGACAACAAGCCATCCGCGGCTCGTATTCACCAACCAGTTTAATTCCAAGTTTACCTTAAGGGGGAATGCTCCAGTTTCCTAAATTTTTTTCCCAATAATAGAAATTATTTATTTTTTGTATGTTGAAATTACATGTTATTACCAATTGAAAAACAAAATAAAAATGGATGGTCAGCGATCTTGTTTGAATTTTATAGGCATTCGTATCACATACCCGTACAGCGAAAAAATGCACAATTTCTTGCACCTATCCAAGGTCACTAAAATGCTAATAAAATGCTGTATATTCATCGTTTAGTCCCGAAAACGGATTTAAAGTAACATCTTACATTTGATAAGAACAGAAAACCCAAAATATGTGCTATTTTAAACGCGTAAATGTATAAAACAGCATGCTCACGTGTTCGGTTAGATCAACGAAGCTGGAGAGTTTTGTGTCAAAATTTGCATATTTTTGGAAATATTTCAAGTTCTACATAATAGAATTTGACAAAACTCCCTCATTGCATTAAGCAACATGTCCTGGTAATAATTCAAAAAGAAAAAGAATAGTTCAGCGCACTTATTAGTGAAATACAGCATTTTTCATTTTTTTCAGCTACACATGAATAAAATGACGCAAAACAGTGGTAACTGCATACACACTTACGACTGTCTTGCTCTAAATAATCGATGTCCATCTTGAAGAAATCAGTTTCGCATAATAAAAACACTTTTACCGTCGAAAATGGTAAATTGTCATGATGTGTTAAATTATTGAAAATATGGTAGCGAAACATATTGGTACGAAACATATAATTTACTACAGTAATGACCGAGTGTTCCGAAAAACTGGAGCATTCCCCCTTAAGAATTACACACAAATACACCCGTCCAATCAGATGGCTTGTAACGTATTTTGCTTCAGACGATCGATATAGAAATGATGGGGAATACGGCACCAGATCATTTATGCCTAAATGAAATCTGATCGGAATAAACTCTGCTGTGTTTTACTTGTTTGTCACAGGCTATAAAGAATCTACGAGAAACGTGGATCTTGTTCAGATTATACCTAGGCGCTGTGGCTCCTTTTCCAAAAGCCGAACTCATTTGATTTGCATCGCTTGGAATAGAAGCTAAAAATCGTATAGCTCACGATATATAATCTGGCAAAGAAACCCTTGCCATTTGCTAGTGATGCTCTGTCAGGTCATTTATCGTGGGCTATACACTGATCAAATAATTTAAGGAACACAAAACCAGACGGCAAAATTTTAGACTGGCCCAAATGCATATGTGTTGCAAACGACAGTTTCAAGTTGACGAATTTGTTTTTTTTCTTTTCGGGTAGAAATTATTGTCAGAAATAGAAAAAAAATCTTATCACAAGCAATTGTGTCATTTTCCACAGTGCATTCCAAAACCTTTATCTCTTTGGGCGTTAAAAGATGTAATTTTGTTGGAATGGATTACATTTTGCCGTCTGGAAATGGCTTAGAGCATCCTTACCTGTTCCCAAACAATTCAGGACGTTCACGATTTAACGGTCCCAATAAAGACATTTGGGAGAAAAGAAGTGAATTTATTTTCTCATTGTCTTGAATGTCATTTTAAAATGTTTCTTCCACAAAATACACTCTTCCGTTTGTGTTTAGTTACAGATAACAAACAATTTATGTTATTAACGGAAAGTGTGCAATGTACACAGCTACAGAATAAATAAATGGGGATGATGGCTTTTCAAACGGAACTGCTTATAGTCCGGCAGATATTCCCCATTTTTTGGCTGAACCTTGCAGTGGAGTACATAGTTTTTTTTTCTTTGTTGATTCCTGAAGTAGACATCCTACTGTAAAAGAATCTGACGGGTGACATCGTGTCACCCTTTAGCATTTCGAGAAATTCAAGATGGCCGCCAAGATGGCGGAATACCATATAAATAACCAATGTAAGGGTTATATATGCATATGGAAACTGATTTTTTCAGGCAAGATATCTCTAATGCACTTACTGTTGCCCTAAGAAGGAAGAAGAATATAGATATGACACATTTTTGTCATTTCAGTCGATGCTGTTGTCTAACTTACGTTACATTAAGGAATATTAGATTTTTTTTATTCACATATCTGCCATTATTTGACCATAAGTTGTTTACACAACATTTAATGATCTGGTTATGAATTTCTCTACTTAAAGCTTTTGGTTAGAGTAAAACAACAGTTGCATAAATGTATTATGTAACTTACGTTACCTTAATATAAGCATTATAGGTTCATTTGATCACTTATTTCCTATCATTCGGCCAAAAACCCTCAAAACACAACAAATATGGTTTGCATATTAATTTCTTTACTTAAAGCTTTTGGTAAAGTGAAAAATAAAGTTCCATAAATTATTATGTAATTTACGTTACTTTTATTTCAAGTACTCTTAAATACACTTTTAACCATAACAATAGCATTGTTAGTTACACACAAATCCCTGTCAACTGGCTATTGTTAGAAGGATACATTTGTAAAATAGATTTAAAACTTTACGAAACAAGGCTATCCTGTAGTAAATAGTTGACACACCAATCTTGTTTTAAAAACAAAAGAATAGTGAAATACGTATTCCTAAGCAGGTGACGATGACTAGCATTGGTACATGAAGACATTTGTTGAGCATTATATGTAGGACAAATTCGCCTAATTTGGTATATGACAAACCTCTGCCTTGGTCAAGACTCATTCACCCATCGAATTTCGTGTTTCTAGATCAAACAGTGCATGAGATATAGAACGGACGGGAATTTTAGGCTTAGTGTGCTCAAGCGTGTAAAATATATTCCAATGAGATAGTTTTGGTACACGACAGATTATGACATACCTATTGGTCATGCCTCGTTAACACATCCAGTTTGATGGCACTAGATAAAACAGTGCAATGGGATATGGAGCAGAAGAAAACTTTGAATTAAATGCGCTCAAATATGAAAAGTAGGTCACAATGACTATTTAGTAAATGAGGAACCTGTTGGGTCAAGACACTTCCCACTTGAAAGTGGTGTCTCTAGGCCAAAGAGTACAGGAGATATGGAGCAAAATAGAGACCGACGGACTCCGACCGCCTGCCTGACACCGAGTATACCATAATATACACACCAAGTTTTCTTGGCGGTATATACATGTATATTGTATTTCTACATTGTTTTAATAGACCTGCTCAAAGAAGATATCGTTTGATATTGCACTGGCTTTTGTACAAGACACGTCAACTTTTGTCAAACAGATTGACATACACAAAAGAGACTTATAAAATTAGTAAACATATTAAGTTAAGATGACACAAGTTATGCTGCGGTATTTCAATAAAATTGCATGTATTTCAATAAAATTGCATAAGATTAATATCATCACCGTTACAAATATTTGTCTGTTCAACACAGATCAATAGATAACATAGTTATTCATATTTTTGTTTTCAATGTTTCCATTGTTATGTAGTACTTCTCTGTGGTATTTAAAAACACAGAACATCCCAGTCTAGCCCCAGCATAACCTTTTCTAGTTGAAAATAGGATACATCACTTCCATTCGCCCATTTAATTATTTGTGATGTACAAGGAGCTACAACTGCACTCTAGGCTAGGGGACAGTGACTTTTACTAGCACTTGATCCCCCGATCCCATGTATGGTAGATTTTCTCTAACAGCGTAATTCTAATTTTATGTTCAATAGTGAGTCATTTTGTCCTTATCTGGAAATACGTCTGTAGTTTGAGGGAATGGTACTAGCTTTTCACACACTACCATAGAATCAGGCTCATTGACTGACTGAGGTTGTATCTGGAGCTCATGGCAATATCTTGTAAATGATCTAATGACAATGTGAGCATTGTGCTTCCTTATTCTTCTACTGTACAGTGTATTGCAAACGCCGAGGGAGTATAATTTGAAATAATACTCTAAGAAACCAGAAATACGAACGAAAAATGATCTCTGATATCTTTATATGCAAGGGAAAAGATTTGGTCACTTAGCAGTTCACCACGGGTAATATGTTAGACTTAAGGTAACAGAGATAATATGATTATCTTCTGTTATGTAGGTCTTACAGAACAATAGAGATTCACCTTTCATAAACTCACCATTTAATTACAAACAAATGTCAATTTTAACCGACTATAAGTTAATTGTATATATTCTTGCTTAATGAACATTGTTTGGGTTTTTTACCCTGCCAAGAAAAAATGGCGGAGTATTATGGTAAAGCCTGTGCCAGGCAGCCGTTTTTGGTTACACTCCTTAACTGCTGCGACCTTCTTTTCACGTTTGAGTGCTTAAAATACCATGTACTGTTGATGTTAGGGACCCCAAATTTGTTGAGTTGATGAGCCACAACACAAAACGTTTAGTGTACCAAAATTCGGTACAGGACAGGTGGCCTATATTGTACACTTAGGCGCACTTTTCTTGGTGTGTATAGAACATGATGGATGTGTGCATCAGTGGCTACATACATGTCTTGTTGCATATACTATAAACTAAATTATATCCATTTGACAATTACCAGCTGACAGACTTTTCCGTTCAATAAATATTACTTTTGTTACGTTTACAAGTAAATATAATGTACTAGTACTTGAAATTAAAATATCGTAAATTACATAATCCATTTATCCAACTGTTATTTTGCTCACGTACGAAAAGCTTCAAGTAAAGAAATTGATATGCACACCATTTCCTTCTGTGATGATTCATGACCTAATTGTAGTAGATAAATGAAGCTAATATGCTGATATCAAGATAACGTAAAATACATAATACATTTATGCAACTACTGTTTTGTGTAAAGAACATGATGGGTAGGTGAACCAATGGCTACATGGGTGTCTTGATTCACATACCATAAACTCAATTTTATCCAATTAAAATTACCAGCTGATAGCTTTTTCTGTTCAATAAATATTACTTTTGTTATGTTTACAAGTACATGTATAATTATGTAATGGAACTTAGAATTAAAGTAACGTAAATAACATAGTACATTTATTTAACTGTTGTTTTGACTGCCTACAAAAAAACTTCAAGTAAATAATTTGACATATAACTCAACGTTTATAACTCTAGACTTGTATACAAACATTAACTTCTTGTTGTTGAAAATGACCCAACACAAACACTTTCTCTTTCAAGAATAAAGGGAAACGAGTCAGGACATTAACTCGCTCGTTTAGCTCACAGTAAATGGTTTGGTAAAGATTAAAACTATGTATTGGTTTAAATTGTGTTTTTATACAAATCTACAGTTATAAACTTTGAGCTATGCAATCTATTTCCTTCTGTGTTTTAATGATTAATGAACGAATAATAGTATATAAGGGAATAAACGAAGCTATTATGCTGATATTAGGAAACGTAAATTACATAATACATATATGTAACTATTGTTTTGCTCTTATCAAAGGTTTTTAAAGTAAGGAATTTGGTAACCAGACCATTCATTGTTGTGTATAAATGACTTATGTCCAAATAATAGCAGAAAAGTGAATAACTGCATCGAATATTCCCTAATGTAACGTAAGTCACACAACAACATCGACTGAAATCACAGAAAAATGCCATAACTTTATTCCTCTTCCTTCTTATGGTATTAGTAAGTGCATTAGACTTATCTGGCGTAAGAAATATCACTTTCCATATGCATACATAGTCCTTTTATTAGTTATTTATGTAAGATTCCGCCATCTTGGCGGCCATCTTGAATTTCTCAAAATGCTAAAGGGTGACACGATGTCACCCGTCAGATTCTTGAACAGTAAGATGTCTACATCAAGAATCAGCAAAGAAAAAAACTATGTACTCCACTGCAAGGTATAAGTGGATATCTGCCGGACTATTAACCCATTAATGACCACATTTTTTTATTTTGAAGTTTCATCACAAAATGATACATTTATGGAAGCTATGATGAAAAATAACAAAATAATTAGATTTCCGACTGAAATAATGTTGAAAATGCATTTTTTTTGTTGTGTCCCATATTTAGGACAAGGGTCACTAGAGATATCACTTTTGAAAAATAATCCAACTTTCCTTCAGAATGATTGTCACAACATCTGAGGCTTACATATCCTTTTTATGAGATTATTAATCCAAAAACACATTCAGCAATATTTGTTTATAAGTTTTTAGTACATTCCTACTTTACTTGCGATGAAAATCCACGGAACACCTGTCGTGCAGTGGAACATTGTAAGAGTAGATTTCTGTCTGATCATTGGGAATATCTTGTTTAATCCAGTGAGGTGGGGTGCATTTGCTCGTCTTATTGTTTGATTGGCAGCAGCTCTCGGATGCACATTTGGTTGGGCAGGTATCTGAACATTAATTGTCAATGGTGATGTAAGATAAATGCGAAACAGATTCTGATATGTCGCTTTCTACATCCGTTGAAATACCAGAATTGTCTTCGCCTGTAGTATTGAAGTCTAGTCTGGTGACATGTCGCACAGACACTGTTGCATCAGTACGTAATTGATTTCATGTCAGATTGTTTATATTTCCACCAAAATCTTCATCAACGATGTCTTCATCACTTTGTGACATCCTCTTGTGCAGTCAAAAATACATTGGCTTTAGGGCTGTAGGAAGCATTTTCATATTGGGTGGGCTGAAGCCACCTCGTGACCTGTGTCTGAATATCGGGAGGACTAAATTAGATTTTCCCTATATTTGCAGCGTGAAATATGGAAAATTCGGTATTTTTTGGCCACCTTTAGTAAGCCCCTTCCCCCTATACCCCCTATTCATACGGGTCTGGGCTTCTTGAAGGGCTTTGTCATCTTCAAGAAGATGTAGCACCCCATTTTAAGTGAATCTCTATATATAAATGATGATTTAATGTCAGTAAAAACGTTAGAATTTGAAACACATATGTTCCTACAAACTCACATTTTGTATACTCTAGTGACCATCGTCCTATATTTGGGACGTTATATCACAACTGAAAAAAGCATGGAAACATATCAAATATACATTACTTTTGTATTGGCGTGTAAAAAAGAGACATCAATCTACATTATAATTGCTAATTTGGACTATTTTCATCATCAGCTTTTGAAGGACATAAACAATGCCTACTTTTTCTTTGTCATTTTCACTCTACCAAATATTTGTCCCGTCTTCAACAATCTAATCATATTAATGGCTATGAAATGTTTCTGTTTCATCTCTAAATTGGTGTTACCTGATCCAACAGACTATTATTTCAGTCACAATGAAGAGATAATAGCAATTCAACACTGATAACAGTTGACATAAACCAGATTCCATAACCGTACTATATAAAGGACATGGGTCATTAATGGGTTAAGCCGTTACCAAACGACAAAATTTTAGACTGTCCCAAATTCAAAGATGTTGCATACGACAATTTAAACTGAATGATTTTTTACATGTTTGTCTTTTTGGATAGAAAATATTGTGGAAAATGAAGAAATTGCTTGTCACAAGCAATTTCTTCTTTTTCCACACTGTTTTTCAAAGCCATTATCTTGTGGGGAGTTAAAAAGACTGTGTGATAATGGGTAAACTAGATGAACGCCAAACCCAATGTTGTTAGTACGTATAATAATCATCTATTTGAGATGATTCTTGGCAACACCAATACATGTAGTTCCTATCCTACGATACATTTCTACTTCAATTATTGTCGTCTGTAACAGCTTCCAAATTTGATTTCATCGTTCGCAAAAGGGTTAACCAAACATGTTCAACAACGTTTAATGCTATGTTCCAACTGCTGAGTTGTTCAACTCGATTAAAAGGTCTACATACCCACATTAAAAACACCACTTTCTAGCCATACGAAATGCTTCAAATTACACAGACTTGTAAATACACTTCACATAAGTTGATTCCCCGTGACGGATTTCAAGATTATGCATCAAAAAAAAAAAGATCTACAAATATCATTTTGTATCCATTAATTAATTCAAAATTCTCAACTGTAGAAAATGATTTTGTCTGCACTTTAAATGGAAATGTAACACAGTTCATGAATTACTGACACTTTTCAAATTTCGCCTATGACATTTTAGTGTTAATGAGGGGGTGGATACCTTAACTCGATCGTTAAAATATTCCTAGACCAAACCCGACCAAATGACTTCTTTTCGATCTCAAAGCAATCAAACCCGATAATTTCGGTCGATTTCACAAGGTAAGGAGGCTGAGCTAAAATCTAGTTTGTCGGGACACTGTTGATAATCGCGTAATACGACAATTTCAGAAAGTCTTCAATAATTTGTTAATACTTGACCGATTTGAATCCGGTTTGAAGCAGAGAATGTGGACAGACATCACACATTAGATGGACGTTGTGGATTTTTGAAAAAAAAACAGCTGCTTTAAAGCATTAAGACAAAAAACGAAAATGGTGATAACCAGCATTTTATCATTTTTTTATAATTCATGCGCTTTATTCTACACAAATAGGCACTGGAAAAACACTGAAGCAAAAGAAGTTTCAATATTTTATATACTATGTTATACATAACTCTCTCCTTATTTATAACCATTTTTGTAGAAACGAATCTTGTGCTAAAAACAGACTGGGGTTACCGTTATGTTTTGATAACGCATTGCCTTTGTTATAAAATCTCGTAACTACAGCTTGAATCAAGCCGTTGTTACGAGATTTTATAATAACACATTCGAATTACTATAATAATTGTTTGTCCGAAATTACGTCACTGTTTACTTGATAAGTTCTTTCGCTATTGGACTATCCTAAATTTTGCTGTTTTGGGAAAGTTCTATTGAAGGGTTAAGTCACCGACTCTTATGGCTTAATTCAAGAACAGTTCCTTGGTTCTTGCAGACGAAAAAATAATCATTCAATGTGAAAAACAGAAAATGTTTATGGTACATGAATATTTCATTGAAAATATATGGGGGGAAAAGGATAAATTGATGATATATGTTTTTTTCTCTCAATGTTTGCCCAGACCATTGTTAAAGCACGTCGTGTATACAAAATTTTCGCTGCATTTACGTTATGGTTAATTAAAGCACATTTGAAACAGGACTTGTCTAAAATCAAACAAATAAAATAGAAAATAAAAAGGTAACAAAAGGAGAAACGTTTGGCATTTTCAAAAACCGAAAAATTTACTTTCATATTACAAGAACTTGTGTTTATGGAAGAACTTGTTTCAAACGAATAAATTCCAGCAAATTTTCTTTCAAAAATCTGTAAAATTTAGGAGAAAATAAGCATGAGTTTAGCTCAAGGTCCGACCTTCTTGCCTCGAGATATCCTAACTTAGTTAAGTCGCTTCGAACCCTCCTCATGTCTATGAATACCAACCTGTCCTCAAGAGCGAAATCTAATAAAAACATCGTGCTGATTACACGATAAAATGTAAGAAACTCGTGCAATTCTAGTTGAGGTAACTTCAAATAAGTAAGAGTAAGCTTCATGAATTAAGCCATTAGTCAAAAAAAACCCAAAGGGGGGGGATGGAGTGAAGGAAACGCTGATAGACAAGATTTTCCAGGATTTCCTCTCAACTTACATGCAAACGGATATTTGTAATTATTGTATTATGATTTAATGATGTTAATTATAAATAATGACAGTTGATGAAAGCAAAAATTGTAGGCTTTTGATAATGGGATTTTCATCACGTTTTTATCTTTGTTGACACGATGATATCACATTTGAATCGATAATAGTCGCTCTTATCTACCACCAACATTTAATCTTATAATTTACGTCATGTAACGTGCTCTTTGATTGGTCAATAGTCACGTCAATGCTCGTATATTTTCAGATTTTTTTCTAAACTTTACAAACATAAGTTTCAACACCAATTTACATATACTTTCATGATGTTGTATCACATGATTTTGATGTAGATAGAAGTAAGTGTTTTCTTTTACTACATTGTTTTTCTACAAAATAAGTATGTCATATAGCTAAGTATGATAAGTTGTTGCGGGTCTTTTTGTTGTTGTTGTTATCTAGGTGTTATTTCTATTATTTTTTCTTAAATTTTTGACTGTTCGACATTAAAGTTTCGACGACATTTTCTACGAAGAGAGACAAAAAACTGCAAATTTTCAATCACTCGAAAATGCCATTTGCTATATATTTGAATTTAGGCCAGTCTAAAATTGCACCGTCTTGTAATGAATTAAAACCACAGTCAGACGGAAAATAGAATTATTACTATTTTCTATGCTTTCAATATAACAGAAGACAGAATTTGAAAAATTGTTTGTTCAATTTTTATCTGTTCAGAAAGACTTTTTCATTGTACTATAGCTCATTTCATTGGACATAATATTGACCTAAACTGACACGATTTAAAAACGCAAAAAGGTACTTATACAAATGGTATCTCCTACATATTACAAAACCGACGTATAGCCATGTAATATTGTAAATTTTACAATTCTTAACACAACAGGACAGAAAATGACCTTTAAAGCCACGAATAATGCCTGAATGGACGTCAGATTATGCCAAAATGCACGTTGAGTCAAGAGCCTGACATCGACGACGACGACAGCGAGCCCCGTGTTTTCACAGGCGATTTATCACCATGTCGCGATGTATAGGCCGCCCGCGATTACCAACCATAGAATTTACTGTAGATTGAGCCCTCACAAATCTGTTGCGTTAGTGACGTTGACGTATACAATTATGTTGACGTACAGTTGTTACACGCAGCTGACCGGGACGTGGATGGTCTGTTAATCTTTCCGTGTCGTTTACACGTCTCATAAACCTTGGAATCGTCGATTCGGCTACATTAAAGCGTCTAGCCACCTTCATTTGCGAAACACCGCAAACCAAAAGCGAAAAAACTCGGTTCCTTTTTCGCAAAGTAAGCCTCAGCATTTTGTACACAATTTTCTTTCGTTGTTCTCGTGTGTTTTCAATAAGTAAATCAAAGTGGCAATTTGTACACAAAAAATCTTAGTGATTTAACCCGTGGTCTGAATGCACGAGACACACGAGCATTTAGTGATGGGTGGTTCAGATGCCCGGATAGTTTGCAGAAAACACAACAAAGTCGCTGGGGCATGAAGCGGATACATTGTCTTATTTATGTCCCCAAATATGATGCCGATCAAGGCAATAGGAAAGGAATGGTTAATGAAAACGTGTTTTGCGTTTTTAAATCGTGTCAGTTTATTTGCAAAACATTTTCATATTTTTATAATAGAAGTACATACTTTAAAATGACTTGTATCATAATAGGCTTACACAGATATAAAGTTTGAGTTTATTGGGGCTTTACGCCGTTTTCAACTGCAAGGGTCAAATCGCGCGGCTGGAGCACCTACCCATGTATTCATGTCGTTTCTCAAACCAGTACTACCACAACACCCTTACCGAGTCTCCAGCTGCTCGCCCACTTAGGTGAACGATTTCAAACCCATTGGTGGGTGACAATTTTGTCAGAAAGGGTATTAGCCGCGGCCGGGTATCGAACCCGGGACCTCTCGAATGAGGGTCAGATGCGCTACCAACTGCGCTAAGTTCGCGGCCCACAGATATAAAGAAGCATACACGAAATTATTACTGAATCATTTATAACCCTTTCCCAAACAAGACCTGGTTTTGACGTCTTTATTAGATGAGGCTTGGGAAAACATTGAAACAAAAGAAGAAACTGCTGATAACCAGCAGTTTCTCCTTTTGTCTCGATATTTTCTGTGTCATTTTTTACACAAATCCTACCTTCAATAGCATCCATTTTGTCATTTGTGGCAGTTGTTGAAGTGGATCACCCTAAAATTTTGTCGTTTGGGAAAGGGTTAAGACAAGGCACACGAGTGTAATTTATGGAATTACAGAATTAACTCCGTAATGGTCCAGGATTGACACGGTGGACATTCCGACAATCACGTGATGCAATAATTACTGAATATCTTCAATAACTTTGTTAATACGGGACCGATTTGAATTCGGTTTGAAGCAAAGAATGTGGACAGACGTCACGCATTAGATGGACCTGGTTGATTTCTGAAAAATCAACTGAAAAAAAGTTATTGAAAATAAACCAAATTTTTGGTTTATCTTCAATAACTTTTTCATCAGTTGATTTTTCAAAAATCTACCACAACCATGTTATTTCTGACATTTTTCCACATTCTCTGCTTCAAATCGAATTCAAATTGGTCGAATATTGACAAAGTTATATTGAAGATTATCGGAAATTCTAAGTCACGTGATTATACACCGTGTGATGCTAAGTTTACACTTTGAAACAGGGCTTACTAACTGTTATCACATATGTTTGCGCATCTCGGTTTTCAATATGATTCATTTATGAATTAGCCTCGTGTATTAAAATGACTAAACGAATACAGTGATTTTTTTTTTTTTTTTTTTATTTTACGCCATTTCCAAACATTGACTCTTTTTTACTCAAAACAAAAACATTGGGAAACATTGTATAAAAGAATGAAGAAATTGCTTGTAGTGACAAGCATTTTCTTTTGTTGATGGGTTAATCCTTCCCCAAACAATCACAAGTTGTGTCGTTTTACGACTTGATTTGAACATTAATGATAGGAAATTGAAGCAAAAGCTGATGACCAGTATTTTTCCTCTTACCCTGACATATTATGTGCCGTTACACGAACTTTTGCTCCTCTTTGTTACAGCGCCGAATTTGACAAAAATTGATTAAAGATTTTTTAAGTATTATTTTCTTACAAAAGGGATGTTTTGTTTTCATCACCAAATACGTTGGCTATTTTTTTATCATTACAGCACCAAAGATAAAGCTGTTTTCACTTTCCAAAACACGTGGTCATCTCGCAATTTATACGAAAAGCCACAAACAACGTGAAACAAATGCTTATACCTGCTGTTTAAGATGGACGACCAGAATTATTCTTCCGACTTGCCACGTTCAGAATATAAATGTGATGATGATGGAATCGTTTCTGAACATACAATAAATGTAGGAAATGGTGGAGCCGCACATGAATTGAACAATGCCGACGAGACAACAAGAACTAACTCAGTCAGAACTGAAAGAATCGGTATACAGAGTACAGAAAAGACACACCCTAAATGTGAACTTTGTGGAAAAGAATTTAAACGTATATCACAGTTGAGAAATCATGCAAGAATACATACTGGTGAGAAGCCTTATAAATGTGACATTTGTGGAAAATGTTTCGCAGTCACCTCTAACTTGGCTTCTCACAAGAGATTGCATTCCGGTAAGAAGCCTTATAAATGCGACATTTGTGGAAAATGTTTTAGATACAATTCTTACTTAACGATACACACAAGAGTACATACTGGTGAGAAGCTATATAAATGTGACATTTGTGGAAAGGGATTTTCACAGTCATGTTACTTAACCACACACTTTAGGATACATACTGGTGAAACCCCATACAAGTGCGATATTTGTGGAAAATGTTTTACGCGGCCGGACGTTTTAGAGGTACACACAAGAACACATACTGGTGAGAAGCCATACAAATGTGACATTTGTGGAAAATGTTTTACAAAGTATGTCAACTTAGTGAGACACACAAAAACACATACTGGCGAGAAGCCTTATAAATGTAACATTTGTGGAAAGCGATTTCTTCAAGCAGCCACTTTAGCGTCACACACAAGAGTACATACTGGTGAACATCCATATAAGTGTGACATTTGTGGAAGATGTTTTAATCATTCATCCAGCAAAGCGAGGCACAGAAGAGTACATACTGGTGAGAAGCCTTATAAATGCGACATTTGTGGAAAGGCATTTACTAGTTCGTCCTACCTATCCATACACTCAAGAATGCATACTGGTGAAAACCCATATAAATGTGACATTTGTGGAAGATGTTTTAATCAGTCATCCAGCTTAGCAACACACGCAAGAATACATACTGGTGAGAAACCATATAATTGTGTCTTTTGTGGAAAATGTTTTAGTCGGTCATCCAGCTTAGCGACACACAAAAGATTACATACTGGAGAACATCCATATTAATGTGACATTTGTGGAAAGGGTTTTACACTGTCTGGTATTCTAGCGATACACACAGAAGCAAACACCTGTGAGAAACAATATAAGTGTGCCATTTGTGGAAAATGTTTTCAAATAAGCTTTATTTTGAATTCCGACAAGCGAGTGCATTCAAGTGAGAAGCCTTATAAATGTGTCATTTGTGGAAAGGATTTTACACAGTCTGGAAATCTAGCAAAACACACAAAAGCCAAACTAGTGAGACACCATATAAGTGTGACATTTGTGGAAAGGTATTTACTCAGTCATCAAACTTAGCGACACACACAAGATCACATACTGGTGAGAAGACTTATAAATGTGACATTTGTGGAAAGGGTTTTACACAGTCTGGGAATCTAGCGACACACAAAAGAATACATACTGGTGAGAAACCATATGAATGTGACATTTGTGGAAAGGGTTTTACACAGTCTGGAAATCTAGCGACGCACAAAAGATTACATACTACTGAGAACATATTATAAAAATGGGACATTTGTGGAAAATGCATCACGAGTACTTCTGCCTTAACGTGTCACACATGGTTACATGTCGGTATACCTCACTATAAATGACCTGGCAGAGGAGCCCATGCTAATCGAATAGAATACTCTGCCAGGTCAATTCTCGTCCGCTATAACAAGCGCTGATCTTGTAGGTGTACATAGAGCATTTGCTTCAATCAGAGACATTCATGAAACCAGCTGTACAGTTTTTTTAGAATGATAGTTCGAAGAATATATGTATGTGATCCGTCACGCTAAAAGGGACCTTATATGAAGTGTAAAAAATACCGATCCTAGTCAGTCTGCGCAGTCCGCGCAGCCAGACTAGGGCCGACACTTTTCACTTGTTTGTAATTTTCTATATCTCCATCTTACTATAATTATGTTCATTTTTCGCATACAGTTTCTGGTTGACCTATACTGAGTCTGACAAGATTGTCAAAATGTGGATTTTTGTTACGCCCGATTAGGTCCCTTTTAGTGTGACGGGTCGCAATCATTTTATGACTGTTAGGTATTAACCCTTTCCCAAACGGCCAAAATTTGGACTTTGCCTATATGAAAAGTGATGAAAACGATAAAATAGATCTTGATAAAGATATGATTTGTGTATAATATAGCTCAGAAAATATTGAGACAAAAGGAGAAACTGCTGGTTATCAGCAGTTTCTTCTTTTGTCTCAATGTTTTCACAAGCCTATTCAATTAGAGACATCAAAACCAGGTCTTGTTTGGGAAAGGATTAAGGTGCTTTTCCACAAATCACGCCAAAAAATTAGTTTTTTTGAGACATCTTCGTATCATCCATTGTCTCTTAACCCTTTCCCAAACAAGACCTGTTCGGATGTCCCTTATGATCAGGGTTGAGAAGACATTAAATAAAAAGAAGAATGTGCTGATAATCAACATTTTCTCCTTTTGTCTCAATAGTTTCTGTGCTATATCGTAAACTGCTATGGCCTTGAAATTGAGTGACCCTAACATTTTGTCAGTTTTGAAAGGGTTAAATTGTGCGCTGCTATTAGTTCAGATTTCCTTCCAAAACCCAGAATATAACGCTGCTTTTCAACGAAAACCTCGTTACTGCAGCTTAAACAAGCTGCAGTTACGAGATTTTCGTTAAAAAGTGACGATAAAGACCTGTTGTTAAGCATAAATGTGGAAATTGTGCATGCTATGATAAATATTATAAACGCATTTGGATTTACATAGAAAATGGTAGGTAGCAATAACCTCATTATGTATATTATTGCTTTCAGCGTGCGATCAATTTATTATTTCTTTCAACGTATATTTGTATAGAAATTCAGACACTAAAAATGAAAGGAAATGATATAATTTTAGAAAAATCTTCTATAACTTTCTTAAGGTTTACGAACTGAGAATGAAATGGAAATTTGAAAAGTGCCAGTAATTCCTAAAATGTGTTACATTTCCATTCTTAATACAAACATAAGCATTTTGAACGGTTTAGAATTTTGAATTAAGGTTTACGGACCCTAAAAAAATCACCACCTTCTAGTCATACGAAATGCATCAAATTACACACACATGTAAATACACTTCAAATAAGTTGATTCACCATGCGGGATTTCAAGATTATGCTTCAAGAAGAAAATAATTTACAAATATTATTTTATTCTTTATTTCTTTTTGAAGCATAATCTTGAAATCCGGCACGGCGAATCAACTTATGTGAAGTGTATTTACAGGTGTGTGTAATTTGATGCATTTTGTATGGCTAGAAAGTGGTGTTTTCATTCTCAGTTCATAAACCTTAATATGAGACCGATTTAGATGCAGTTTGAAGTAGAGAAGGTTGGCAGACGTCAGGTATTAGATGGATGTGGATGGTTTTTGAACAATCAGCTGATAAAAAGTTATCAAAGATCAACCAAAATTGATCTTCAATATTTTTTTATCAGTTGATTTTTCCAAAATCCACAAATTTTTCCAAAATCCACAATGTTCAGCTTATTCCTGTCATTTTCCCACAGGGTTGGCAATCGACCGGTCACCCGGTTTTAACCGGTTAAAACCGCCCCGGTCAATACTCCAAGTGGTCAATTGGTGGTCGATTGGTGGTCGATTGAGAAAATCTAATGGTCAATTGGTGGTCGATTGGTGGTCAATTGAAAAAAATTTAATGGTCAATTGAACATTTTTAATGGTCAATTGAAAAAAAATTCTGATGGTTAATTAAAAAAACTTTAATGGTAATTTATTCTTTTTGTTTTCGGATTTATTATTTATATTCTTGAAATTGAAAAATTGACAGTTATAACCTGTCAAGGGTACTCATCAGGTGGCTTTTGACCAGAGAAAAAACAACAACTACAGAATAAACTTACAGTCACATGAACTTGTCTTGTCGTCTGCAACATTTCCCAAATTGGACAAGTCTGAAATTTTACCGTCTGATGATGGTTTAACCAATTACCAAACGACAAAATGTTTGGGTAGTCCTATTTGAATGATGTTGCAGACGACATTTCAATGTGATGAAATTTCGAAATTGTATAGCTTTTTTTGGGTGGAAAACATTGTGGGAAATGAAGAAATTGCTTGTCACAAGCAATTTCTTCATTTTCCACAGTGTTTTCCAAATTCATTATCTTGTAGGGAGTCAAAAAGAGTCACTGCGTGGTGATGGGTTAATAACACCCAAGTGCTTAGACAATTATGTATCAAGGGTGGATCTAGAGTGGGGTCGGGGGTGGTTAGGACCCACCCCCTGGAAGTTGCTGAAAATTGAATTTTGACTATATAATTTATCACATTTAAGTCATCATTGCCCCCCCCCCTTGGAAAAGATCTTGGATTCGCCCTTAAGCATGCATACACATATAATACAAACTGGTTGTGAACTCGGCCAAAGCGAGGGACGTTTTTTCGCGATCAATGTATTCCATCGGTGTTGTAATAAAATATCGTAACTACGGCTTTATCGAAGCCGTAGTTACGAGATTTTATAACAACACCGACAGTTTGTCAATACAAAACGGTAAACCCGGTCTGTTTTTAGAACAAGTTCATCATTAGAAAAAAATCTATAAACTCACATTTAAACGCAAAATATACATACTTTGTTGTAGCGAAAATTGTTTTAGTTCACCACGAGTGATACACACATATTATACAAAATTATTTGGGCCGAAATCTTGAAAATTGGCGTTGAAGGCAGAGCAACCGATTTGAGGGGATTAAGTCATGTAAACTTTTTTTACACACTATATAATCACTCGCGACTCAATATTTCGGCAAATTGCCTTTTTCAAGATAAATGGAAACACTTTTTTTTAAATCACATAATTATTTTTTTACTGCTAGCAGCCATATTGTTTAGTCTAACTGCGGATACTGCTAGCAGCCATATTGTTTAGTCTAACTGCGGATACTGCTAGCAGCCATATTGTTTAGTCTAACTGCGGATACTGCTAGCAGCCATATTGTTTAGTCTAACTGCGGATACTGCTAGCAGCCATATTGTAATGTTTAGTCTAACTGCGGATACTGCTAGCAGCCATATTGTTTAGTCTAACTGCGGATACTGCTAGCAGCCATATTGTTTAGTCTAACTGCGGATACTGCTAGCAGCCATATTGTTTAGTCTAACTGCGGATATATCTAAGCTCCGCCCTGTCTCTC